>RBNI01001707.1:0-21211 GCA_003990745.1 Jimgerdemannia flammicorona | reverse complement strand
TTATAGTCACTTGGACTCCGCCTTTATTACCAGTCTATGAATAAGTATACAACATCACCACCCACTACCCAATCCCCACAGGGGGGCTCCTCCCCACCCCCTCACGAATAAAGATCACTCTATTACCCACTATGCCAACTTTCCCCCCACTCTGGCCACAAATTTTCTCTACTAAGCAGTGCCTCCGACCACCCTGCAACCCCCAACCAAGCCACCAGCCCGTTAAGGTGTCTTCCATCAGCCTGCGCCAGCGTGCCAACTGGTCCCCCAAGCCCTGCTGGCTTCCATTCTCAAAGACAAATAACCAGTGACTGGCCAGTCCTATCCAAATAGCCAACGCCCAGCCCAAAGTAATCCACTCCTTCCCTATCCCCCCTACCAATCTGTCCCTCAAGTCCTCCCACCTCCCTCATACATCATCTCCCCTACGCCGTACCCCCAAGCGTTCTCCAATCACGCACCAAAAAACCCCCAACACCTCACACTCTCCTAGCCAATATTTAGGCGTCTGTACCCAACCCCCCTCCTGCCCTATATTATAGCACTCCTCACAGTCAAAGCACCCCCCTATGATGAGGTGCCCTGAGCGAAAGTTGAGCATCACATTCCTCCACAGCACGCACCACCAGACCACCCAATACTTTGGCGGCATCCACTTTCTCACTGCAGCACTCCAAGTCCAAACACTATGCCAGTCTCACTCTTTGCTGATTCCAACTCCTTGCCAACTGCTAGGCCACAGATCCTGGCCTGGTCCCCTTTGGCATTCTATTCTATCACTAATGTCGAACTCAATTAACGGGGAGCCACCCAGTAGTATACAATCCCATCTCCACATCGCCAGGCCCCAATCCTCCTCTCCTTCATTCCCCTGCCAACGAATTCCAATGCGGTGCACCCCCTCTGCTATCCCCCACCAAAATCCTCTATATTGCAGTCGCTTAGTATCCTGAAGTCCAACTAATGCGAGGAGATCCCCAGTTGCACCCCTTGGTGATGTCCGCCTCTCCCAGATTTTCTGTAGCAGAGAGACCCAGCCACCTCCTCTCAATTCTACTGCCCTCTTTAGCCACCATGCTCGCAAGCAGCATAACCTTTTTGGGAAGTCAACCAGCCCCAGACCACCTCTCGCCACTGGTAGGGACAAGGTCTCCCAACCAATCTGACTCCGCCTTCCAGCCCAAATCCATCCCTTTGCTGACTTCACCAATCTCTTCACCACCCAAGCTGGGATGTCCAGATGATATGCCAGGTACCACAGCTTCAGAAGCCAGTAGACATTCAAAATCGAGACCCGTCCTGCCAGAGAAAAATGTCTTCCCCCCCAACTCTGCAGGGCCTCCTCCCAGATTCCAATCCTCTGCTCCCACCAGAGCCTGGGCAGAACTGACCCATAGACCAACAGATAGATGCCCAAGTACCGTACTGCTTCACCAGTAGGGACGATTGTTCCTATAACCTCCCCTCCCACCAGACCATTGCTGAGCACCATTGTTTTGCACTTATGCCAATTCAACTTTGCTCCCGAGTGCTCCTCATACCACTCCACAGTCTTCTTGAGCTCTTCAACGTCAGCAATCGAACCCAAACCAACCACCATATCATCTGCAAAGGCCCCAACTTTCCATCCTATGCCAAAAATATAGAGTCCTTCTATCTTCCACCTAATTCTATCCATAAGGGGTTCCAGAGAAAGAGCATACAAAATGGGGGACAGTGGGTCCCCCTGGGGCACCCCCCTGCCTAAGGGGAATGCTACCCCTCGATGACCATTGCACATGAGCACAGCCCTACTCCCTTCCAGTAGGCTGACCATCGCTGACCGGAATTGGGATGGAACCCCCATTCTATCCAAAACTTTCGCCAGCCAGACTCTATGCACCCAGTCGTAGGCCTTCTCCTGGTCCAAGAAGACTAGATGCCCATCCAGTCCACAGGCTCTTGCCCCTTCAATAACTCCATGTACCCAGGCAGTGCCGTCCCTGATGAGCCGCCTGCCCACAAATCCCCTCTGCTCCATACCCATGACTTGCTGGGCCACCTTCTGTAGTCTCGCCACCACCACTTTGGTCACCAGCTTCCTGTCCATATCCAGCAACATTATCGGCTGCCAGTTCCTCCAATCCTCCCGCCTCCCTTTGTTTTTATAGAGTAATGTCACCAGCCCAAGGTCCTGCTCCCCCACCCACCTCCCAGACTGTAGAATGGAGTCGCACAATGCTGTCATCTCTCCCATCACCCCTGGGACTCCAACCATTCACTTCCAAAAGTCCCAGGGCAGACCATCCTCTCCAGGTGCCATACCAGGCATTGTCGTGGCGAGCACCCAGTGTATCTCATCTTCCTGCACTGGCATCACCAGGTCGTCTAGCCCCTCAACTTGTGGTGGGTGCCAATCCTCCAATGCTCAGTCAATAGTCACGGCGTCTGCCCCACCCTCCTCCTCACTCCACAATCCACTCCATCTCTCCTTCAGCAATCCCAGAATGTCCTGTACACCATGCACCAGTACACCCTCGGAGTCTAATACCTCTTTCCACTATTGCTGTACCTGTCTCGCCCTAAGAGCCCTTGTAAGAAACTTGGAAGGCCTCTCCCCTTCCTCCAAATCCTGCCAGCGGAGATGGGCTGCCAAACCCTGTACCCTTGCTTCCTCCTCTTCCCGCAGCACCTGTTGCAATTCCCTGACCTCCATTTTCACCCTCATTAACTGCCAATCATCTTCTCCCTCCAGCATTTTTAACCTCGCCCACTCCTCCTGGAGCCTAGTTAATCTAGTAGAAGCCCAATGCACTCTATGCCTCCTCTGCTTCCCAGCCTCCTTGCTAGCCTCACTCCAATAAATCTTGGCCATCTCCTTTATCCTCGTCTACCGAACTCCAACTGAGACACCTTCCCACCACCAATTCTCCACTCTCTGCTGAATGTCCATAGCCCACCCATCCCACCGGGTCTTGTCATCTAACAATGAGGAATTGAGGCACCAATGTCCAGACCCATCCCCACTTCCCCCAAAGCGCCCCTGTCTCAAAAGCCCCCAGTGATCTGACCATGGACACCATTCTACCTCCAGTGACTTCCAAACATCAAGGCCCCAGCAGCTGGCTGTCAGAATCTAGTCAATTCTCGTCCCCAGACCCCCTGCCCAATGTGTATAAACCCTCCTATTCCCCCAGCACTCCCTCCCAGCATCTACCAGTGCACTTAGTCTCTCGACCTCCTCCCATGCCGCCAGTCCTCCACTCCTGCTCTCAGCACCTCGCCCGCCATCTGTTCTATCCAATAGTGTGTCCCAAACCATATTAAAGTCACCCCCAAGCATATCCACCCCAGCCTCTACAAAGTTCCCACTCTCCAGCAAACCTGTCATCCAATCTACCCACTCACTCCGTACCACAGGACAATAGCAGGAGCCAACTGTAACTGGCTCCCAACCTGCACGAATCCACTCTCCCCAGACTAGTCTCTCCCCCCAGCATCTCACATCCTGTATCTCCCCTCTGCCTTTCCAAACCAAAATTCCAACCTTGTCCTTCCAAATTGCTACACCTCCCCATTCCATCATCCACTCTCTCTTATCTGAATCATCCTCACACCTAACATTCTGCAACAGGAAGAGATCGGCCTTCAATCCCTTCATCCAAGAGAAAATGTTTCTACATTGAGTAGCCCCCCGTAACCCATTCACATTTAAAGAAAAAATGTAGGTTGTACTGTTCATAATGAAATATGTGGTGTTGTCAATCAATCTCTACTGCTCCATACTCATCTCCTCCTGCTCCGTATCCAGATTGTGTTCTGCAGCCACCTCCTCCTCTTCCCTCCTCTGAGCCTCCAATCCAGCCAGCAGTTCATTCATCTCATCATCTGCTTTCTCCTCGAACTCCTCCCGGTATTCGACGCACGCCTCCTGCCAGAGCCTCAATCCATAGTGCTTGTTCCAGCAGTATTCAGCCCTCTCTCCCGCAACGACTACCATCTCTGCCTCCCTCTCCTTATCCACCTCGTACCCTTCCTCTGCTAGGTACACTGCAAGAATCTCCGCCTTCAATGCCTTCCTCACTCCATCCCCCTGAGGTATTCCTGCCCAGTGCTCATCGCTTATCACTCGCAAGTCCACCTCCCCCAACTCTTCTGCTGCCAGGTCATTCATCATCCAGCACATCCAAAGTAAGTTTCCCACCTCCTTCCCCCCTGGAGTCACCGGCCTCCCACCATCCAACATGGTGGTGTCAGCTCTGACACTCGCAGACTCATCCCATACCTCTGGGACATCCACCAATTCCTCTTCGCTGGCAGCCACCACCTGTCCTCCATACATCACCTCCAGAACCCCGAATTGCACCCTCTGAGCCTCTCACATTTGCACATCCTCTACCACCCTGTTTCTGGAAGCCAGGTCATGCCTAATAAGGGGGGTAGGGGTAGGGGAGCCCTCCCAATCCTCCTTCCAAACTTCTAGTGTGCCATCAGCATAAAGATCCTTACTAGTCGTCTCCTCATCCTCCCCTGCCTCCTTCTTGTCCTTCCCCTCCCCCTTGCCAGCCCAGATGCTCACTCCGGCTCCCCCGGCGCCCTTCCCCTCACTCACATTCCCCAGTGGTCTGGTGTCCAGCTTGGCCAGCAACTCTTTCTGCCTCTTACGCCCCTGCTCTCTTTCCCACTGCCTCTTGTTCACTTGAATCCACTTTCCATCCACCACCTCCAAGTGCATTGCCTCCTCAAAAGCCGCCCAAGCCTTCACCCACTTCTCTACAGCACCCTCCAACTCTTCTAGCACTTCCAACAAATCCTCCTCCTCCTCCTCACTTCCCTTCACCCTTGTCACCTTATACAAAATCGCTCCCCAAACCATCACCGAAGGCCAGTCCCTCGCCTTCCCAGTAGCTTCCTTCCCAGCCAGCCTAATCCGCACATCCACGTCCCCAGTCCTGAGTGTCATCCCTTCCCAGACCCTAAATCCAATATCTACCACCTTGCCAAATTCCACTATGAAGTCTTCAACCCTCTTTCTCATCTCCATTGCTGTTACCGTCGGCACTCCTTTCACCAGCAATTGGACCACCCTGGGATCCCACTTCAGACAGCATGCCATCGGAACACACACCTCTCCAACCACCAATCCAACCTTCAATGCCTCCTCCAATAGTGCCGCCTCCTCAAAACCAACCTCCACCCCCTCCAGGCCCTTCAAAAACTTCACTGATGCCGCCCCTACCACCTGCTTAGCGATGAGCCCCAACACCATTTTCACCATCACTGCTAGGTCCCGGAAGCACAGTATAACTGCGAATGCCGAGATCGATTTTTTGAGCAATGGGGCCACTGCCAGACCCATTACACCATCCACCAAGTCCCCTTATCATCTAAGCCTCAGCTGCTCAGCCTCGCCATCAGCCGTCACATCTGGATTTTTTTCCAGATCGACAGTCCCACTGCCATCAGCAGTCACACTCCCCCCAGCCACTACTCCCCCAGCTCTACTGCCCCCTCTTCCAAGGGCTGCTCCCCCCTGCACCGGTACCTTCTCCTTCTCAGTCTCCTTGCCCTTCCTCAGCCAGCCCTCCAGCCCTGATGCCTGTTGTCTCCCCTTCACCGTCTCCGCAAAGCTCGCCCTCCCAGATCCAAAGCCTCTGCCACTTCCTCTACCCCTTCCACATCCACCAGCCAGCAGCCCCCTCATACCTCCCCCCAGGCCCGGACCCTGCCCCACCTGCTACCAGTCAAAAGCACTTAGGCCACCCTGCCCAGTACGCACCTCAGGTTGCTTGTCGGTCACCATGTTGTTAGTCTCTTTTCACCAAAAATGATGTTGTAAGTGCTCTCCAAAGGTTGTGTAACCCGAATGGTACTGGAAAGAGGTCGTATGCGTGCAAAGAACTCAACCTCTCTATCTCCAACCAATCATCCAACCCTCCACTCCTGCACCTCATTCCTCTCCCTCCATCAGTCCTGTCCATCTCCTTATTCCATACTATGTTGAAGTCACCCCCCAGGCAGTCAATCCCTACCTCCCCCAAGACACTGGTCTCTTTCAAACTTCAAATCCAATCTACCCATTCTCCCTGCTCTGCTGGGTAGTAATATGATCCAACCATCAAAGGGCTCCATCCAGGCCTCTTCCACACTCCTTATACCAACTAATTTCCCCAATGTCCAATATCCCCAATGTCCCCCATTCCCTTTCAAACTAGGATACCCACTCTCCCCTTCCACACTACTGCCCCCCCCCCATTCCTTAGTCCAATCCTATAAGTCTACATCTATCTCATAACAGACATCCTGTAGTAAAAAAAATTTTACATCCAGTTTCTTTAGTCATCCAAATATGTACTTCCACCTAGCTGCCCCCCACAATCCATTCATGTTCAAAGAGAATATTTTAGTTGTACTGTTCATATTGAATAATGTTTGAATCTAAGACCCCAGTCTAGTATTCCATACTCATCTCATCCCCAGCCAGATCTAAGTACCACTCTGCTTCTAAGTCACCCTCTACTACAGCCTGAGCATCCAATACCTCCAAGATTTCTTGACATTCTACCCCATCCACTACTTCCATCTCTGCCTGATAGACCATGCAGACCACTCTCTACTTCTCCAATCTCTTCCTCAATCCCTATAAGTATACTGTCCAGTTATTCACAATCCCCCTGAATTCCTCCTCTCTCTGATCATTGACCTGATATTCAACTGATTCCAAGAGTATTGCCAGGATCTCATTCCTAACCTTCCTTGGTACCTTCTCCCCATGAAGGATTTTCTCCCAATGTCTTTCTTCCATAACCCAGAAGTTCTCTTCCCCCAGCTCCTCTGCTGCTACCCCTTCCAGAGTTTTCTATAGCCACTTCTCCTCATTCACTGCCTCTGCCATACCCTGGGTGACCTGATCACCCCCCACCTCTGGGTCCACCAAAGCACTCCTCCTCACTGACTTATCCCACTCCTCATCCAGAACATCCAGTAATTCCTCCTCACTCTCTGCCCCACCCAGGACACTATACTGAGGGTGTACTCCTTCACTCATTTCCACATCTGCCTCCATACTGCTCTGCCTCTCCTCCCTTGGTCTATCCTGGGCCCCACATTGGGCCATCCCACTTTCCCCCACTCAGGTACTCTCATGCAATCCTGCTCTCCCATCCCCTGCACTGCTACCAGCCCTGCCTCTACCCAACTTCTCCAGCAGCTCCTTCTGGATTCTCCTCCCTTGCATCTTCTCTCAGGTTGCCTGGTCCATCCTGATCCTCTTTCCATCAACTACTTCTACCACTGTCTTTGCTTTATACTCCTTCTAAGCCAATCTCCTCCTCTCAACTGCCCCCACCAGATCCTCCAGAGCCTCAAGTAAATCTTCCTCTTCTTCTTGAGTCCCCTTCATCCATATGACCTTGCACTCTACTAGTCCCCACTTCAGAGTTGCTGGCCAATCCCTCGTCTTCCCCATGGTCTCCATTCCAGCCAGTCTCACTCAGATGTTGACATCACCAGTCCAGAGCTCCATACCTTTCCAGATCTTGAAACTGATATCTACAATCTCTCCATACTCCTTAACTGCCCCCACAATCAACTCTCTGGTCCTCTTCCTTGATACTGTAGGAAGATCCAACACTGTCAACTGCACCACTCAGGGGTCCCAGCACATGCATCTGGCCATAGGGACCACTACCCCTCCCACTGTTACCCCCTTCTCCATAGCAGCCAACAATTCTTCCTCTTCCTCAAACCCTACCTCAACTCCTTCTTTCTCCTTCAAAAACTTCACCAAAGCTGCCCCCTTTGTCTCCTATGCCACTAGCCCCAAGATCATCCTTGTAGTCACTGCCAAGCCCCTGAAACACAATGTGATGGTGAATTCCAACCTTGATTTCTTGAGTAACAGTACCAACACCATGCCTGTCACCCCATCTGCCAGATCCCCAGGCCTTGTGCCCACCCCCTGTCCTGAACTATCAACTGCCATCATATCTGGATTTTTTTTCAGATCTCCAGTCATAGCTCCATCAACAGTCACATCTCTAGCCCCTACACCCCCCTCTCTCTTACTGCTCAATACTCCCCTGGGCACCTCTCCCAGTCCCCTAGCAGTAGCCATTGATGCCTTCCCCAGGCCCAGCCAACTATCCAGACCAGAGGCCATTCTCTCCATCTTGACCTTATCAGCAAAGGTCAACCTCTCCCCTTCTTATTGCCTCAGCCCACCCCTCCCTCCACCACCAGTGCTCTGGCTGGCCATAGAGGTCCCTGGCATCTCCAAACCATCTCCCCTCCTCCCCACTTACTGCTAGCCAAAGGTACTACTGCCCCCCTGATCAGCACACTCACCAGTGAGATTGTTGCCATCTATATTGATAGTCTTCTTTCACCAAAAACATTGTAAAAAAAGTGTTATCTGAGTCTTGTGTCACCTAAATGATATCAGTGAAAGATGCCAAGGGCTGCTATCTCTTCTAATACCCCAGGGATCTTTGCCATCTTCTTCCAAAAGTCCCAAGGTAGCCCATCCTCACCTGGTGCTGTTCTGAGCTTAGTTGCCACAAGGACTCTCTGGATTTCCTCCTCTTGGACTGGTAGGATCAAGTCACCAAGTCTCTCTACTTGTGGCAGTTCCCACTCCTCCAGCATGTCTCCAATCACCTCTTCATCAGCATCCTCTTTCTTCTTACTCTACAGTCCCTTTCATCTCTCCTTCAGTATTTCCAAGATCTGTTATGTACTATGCACCATCTCCCCTTCTGCATCAAGGACCCCATCCCACCTATATCACACCCTCCTAGCTTGTAGGAGCCTCAACAAGTACCTAATAGGCCACTCTCCTTTCTCAAGCCCCTGCCATCGCAATCTGGCAGCCATTTCTTTCATATGAATCTCCTCCTCCTCTCATAGTATCTGTTACAGTTCCACTACCTCCAATCTAGCCCATTCTAGCCTTCAATCCTCTGCCTCTGCAAAAGAAAGCAAATCAGCCCATTTCTTCTGCAATCTCATTAGCCTATTAGAGGCATACCTAACTCTCTTCCTTTGCTGCCTCCCAGCCTCTCTACTAGCTCCTCTCCAATAAACTCTTGCAGCCTCCTTCAGCCTCATCCATTGGACACTCACAGACAAACTCTTATATATCCAGATATTAATCTTTGCCTGGATGTCCTCCACCCATAGGTCCCACAACACCTTCTCAGCCAGCAGGAGGAGTTAAGATGCCAATATCTGGGTCTATCTCCACTCCCCCCAAACCACCCCTGCTCTAATAGCCCCTAGTGATCAGACCAAGGACACCACTCCACCTCTAAAGTCCTCCAAACATCAACACCCCAATATTAAGCTGTCAGAATCCAGTCAATCCTTGTACCCAGTCCATTTACTCAGTGTGTGTAGACCCTTATATCACTCCACCTTGTTCTACTCATATCCCCTAAGAAGCTAAGGTTCTCTATCTCCTCCCAAGCCTCCAGACCACCACTCCTCCCACCTGCATTTCTCTCTTCATCAGTCCTATCTAACTGCAGATCTTCCACTATATTAAAATCACCTCCCAGAATATCTACTCCTTCCTCCAAAAGAATGCCCTCCTCCAACAGATTCCTAATCCACTCAATCCTCTCACCCCTAACTACAGGGTAGTAGTAGGAGTCAATCTTCACCAATTCCCACCCAGGTCTATGCCATTCTCCCCAAGACCAAACAGTCACTCCAACTTCTGATGTCTACCAAATTTCCTCTACCCTTCCTCACCAGAATCGCCACTTTGCCAATCTAAGCAGTAGCTCCACTCCATTCTCTAGTCCACTCTATCTGATTCTCTTCATCTTCACACTGTATATCCTGCAGCAAAAATAGATCAGCTTCCAATCCCTTAAGCCAAGTAAAAATGTTCTTACATTACCCAGATCCCCTTAACCCATTTATATTTAGAGAGAAAATGTTAGTTGTACTGTTCATAGGGAATAATGTTGATTATCAATCTCATCCTCTATAAATCTACATTTAACTTCTCTTGTGCCAAGTCCAAGTCATATTCTATAGCCAGTTCCTTCTCTTCAGCTATCTGTGCCTCCAACTCCACCAGAAGTTCAGCCATCACCCCATCCTCTTTCTTCTTGAAATCCTCACAATATTCCAGACATACCTCCTGCCAGAGTTGCAACCCATGATGCTCTGCCCAACAGTAGGCAGCTCACTCATCAGCAATGACTGCCAACTCAGCCTCCCTCACCTTATCAATCTCATATCCCTCCTCATCCAGGAAGATTGCAAGTATCTCTGCCTTCAGTGCCTCCACAACTCCATCTCTATGCAGAATCTGCACCCAGTGCTCCTCAGGCATCACACACAAGTCCACTTCCCCCAACTCCTCAGCTATGAAGTTATCCATCATCTTGCTCATCCACAGTAGGTTCCCCACCTCCTTCCCTCCAAGAGTCCCTGGCCTCCCAGTATCCAACATCATAGTATCCACTCCTACACTAGCAGCCTCATCTCACTCCTCCTCTGGGACATCCACCAGCTCTTCCTCACTAACTGCCACCACCTGGCCCCCTTTTGTCACATCAGGGACACCAAAGTGTACTTGCTGGGCACTCTGCATCAGCATATCCTCTTCTGCCCCTTTCTTTTCAACTGGGCCCTTTCTAACAAGAAGAGGGGGAGTGTTATCCAAATCCTACTCTCAGACTTTGAATGTACCATCTGCATAAGGGTCCTTGCTTGGTATCTTCTCAGCCCCATCCTTGTCCACCTCCACCTCCCCTCTTCCTTTACAAGCCCAGACACTAGCTTCAATGCCCTCAGACTTCTCAGCCCCATCCACCTTCTTCTTTGTCCCTTCTGCTATGCTCACCAGCTGCTCCTGCTGCCTCTTGCACCCTTGAGCCCTCTCCCACAGCCTCTTATCAGTGTAGATATACTTCCTATCAATAATCTCCAGATGTGTCAACTCTACAAATAACTTCCAGGCTTTTGTCCACCACTCAACAGCACCACTCAACTTCTTCAGTACCTCCAACAAGTCCTCCTCCTCCTCTTCACTCCCCTTCACCCTCAATACCTTACAGACAAATGCCCCTCACATCAATACTGAGGGCCAGTCACTCATCTTCCCTATAGCCTCTCTCCCAGCCAGTCAAATCCTGACATCTATATTACCTGTCCTAAAGGTGGTCCCCTCCCACATCTGGAAGCTAATATCCACTATGTCTCCATACTCTGCCATCACCTCCTCCACCCTCCTCCTAGTTTCAACCTTCATCACTGTAGGCACCCCCTTCACCAGCAACTATACCACCCTGGGGTCCCACCTAAGGCAGCACACTATAGGGACCACCACCTCCCCAACCACTACTCCAGTCTTCAGAGCCTTGTCTAGTGGACCTGCCTCCTCAAAGCTCACATCAACCCCCTCCAGTCTCTTCAGGAACTTCACTGAGGCTGCCTCAGCCATCTGCTGTGAGATAAGCCCCAGTACCATCCTTGCTATCACTGCTAAGCCCCAGAAGTACAAGATAGTCACAAACTCTGAAATTGACTTCTTGAGCAATAGTGCCACTGCCAGCCCTATCACACCATCAGCCAGATCCCCCTTCCACATCAAGAACCCCTGCCCTATCTGGCCATCAGCCATCACATCTCTTTTTTTTTCCTGATTTCCCATCACACTTCCATCAGCAGTCCCACCCCCAGCCACAGTACCCCTAGACCCTATGCTTACACCCCTAGTCTGAGGACCTCTCCCCCTTCCAAGGCTCACCTTGCCCTTCCCTTCAGCAGCACCAGCCCTAGCTCCAGCTGGCCACTCACTCTCCTTCACATTGTCCACAAAGCTTAAGGAGTCAGGCCTTCCCCCATCACCACCTAACACTGGTCCTCCTCCAGAGCCCTCTCCACCCTTCGACCCTCCAAAGGCCCCCATCTCCAGTCCATACCCCCTCCCCACCTACTGCCAGCTGAAAGCCCCAGGTCCACCTGACCCAGCATATCCATCAGAACTCTTGCTCAAAGATATTTTTATAGTACCTTTCCTCTGAATTGTGTTGAAAAACTGTTACTTGAAGTTGGTGTAATATGAATTGTACTAGAGAAAAGTATCTTTATCTATAGACTTCATTGTACAACTACTCTGAACCAAGAATGAGAAAGATACAATTGTTATCTTTATGGACTATCTCAGTAAGCAAGCCCACTTTGTACCAACTACTATTACTGCAACAGCACCAGACATAGCTATACTCTTGTTTGATAATATCTTCTACTATCATGATCTTCTTAAGATCATTGTTAGTGACCAAGACCCGAAATTCTCCAGCCATTTTTAGAAAGCTCTCCATGCACACTTTGGAATAAAACTTGTACTATCTACAGCCTTTCACTCTGAAACTGATGACCAAACTGAAAAAATGAACCAAACCCTAGAACAAATGCTAAGGAACTATGTTTTCTACAGACAAGATGATTGGCATGAATACCTCACTGCAGTCAAGTTCATCTACAACAATAGTAAGCAAGCCTCTCTTGGAATGACTCCATTCTTTATCAATATAGGACAAAACCCAAACACCCCTCTAACACTTATCCAAACTACTGATGAACTCTCCACAGTCAAAGCTGTTGAAGAATTCCTGCTCTGAATATACAATCTAAGTCAGATCACAATCGAGAATTTATTGTGAGCTCAAGAACAACAGTCACAGTATATTAATCAATACTGCTGAGAAGAAACTTTTGATATTGGAGAAAAAGTTCTACTGGACATCTGAGAATACTGAGTTGATCACCTCAAGCACAGACCATCTATAAAGCTGAACAGCAAGTTTATTGAACCATTTAAAGTCATTGTACAAGTCTCTCCTACTTCCTACAAATTAGTGCTACTAGATACTATTAGGATTCACCCAGTCTTCAATGTCCAATATCTCAAATGATACAATGAAAATGATGATAAGCTATTCCTGAACTAAATCACAGAACCACTTGTATCTGTTATTATTAATGATCAAGAAGAATATGAAGTTGAATGAATCCTCAACAAATATAGCAACAAGAACCATCCTGAGTACCTTGTCAAATGGAAAGGTTATCTGATCTATGATGTGACCTGGGAACCTAAGACCAATCTCCAGAATACCACCAACTTAGTTCAGGAATATAATTCCTTGAATAACTAAAACTGAATACCCTGCACCTATCAGTATATACTATATATTACCCTCCTGAACATTATAATTATCATAAATAAAATCAAGAACTCAGTAAGTCAAGACAAAAGAATACTGACTCTCTAGAAAAAATAGCAAAACTAAAAGCAAGCCTATTCTTCTCATACCACTGGTGGAAAATGAGGCATAGATATTTAAGAAGATTCCTTAGAGGAAATTCTCCAGTAGTAAATGATGTCAGAATCACTTCTGGTATATGACATTGAACTTATGACCCTTTAATATGTGAATTCAATATATTAGGCAACTGTACTATAAGTATGCCACTTTCTGAGAAAAATAGACTTTACTGAACTTTTTATTATCCAAACAGTATAAAACAAAATTAGAAGGCCCTGATGAGGATGTCAAAAGCTAAGAAGGGGAGAATTGTAGCACACAACCTCCAAGTCACTAAAATTACATGTTACCCTCTGAACAAGCCACTGAAATTACATGTGACCTTTGAATAAATCTGGAAATTATATGTAAGATTACAAAGCTGACTCAAACCAAGTTACAGTGCACAAAGCTGAGTCAATATGAGGTCACAGAACACAAGATTTACACAAACAGAATCTTATCAATCAGGACCAAATATATATATATCAAGTATCAAGATATATTGAAATAGAGAACCAAAACAACCAAACAAATAACCCCAACCCCTGAATATATACAAACATGACCACCAAGATCTACAACTGCATCCATGCTGACATTTAGAATACTATTGTCAACTGAGCCACACTCTCTTTGCCCCTTATGAATATCCATAGCTTAGCACCCCTCTACTTCATAGAAGCCTGATGAAATGTCCTGAACATACTTAGCAAAGTCCACCAAATCAGACAAATCTCAAGCTACTACCAGATCGGCCACCTCCTAGAAGACATGGTTGAATACCACCATAATATGGATATTACTCAGATATCTCAACACCAGAAACTCATTGCTCACAAATATCAAGAACTATAGTATTATTATCCCCCACCTCTAAGTTACTACTACTGAAATAGTTGCTACTCTGTCCTATGACCAAATTGACAATATGATATAAGAACTAACTATAAGTATATTGAGTATGTTCAAACTACAGACAGAACCTTCCCACATCCTGATGACCATATTCTGCAAATGCCTCAAGTTGGATATACCATGAAGGATATCTACAATATAATCTGATTTGATGAAGATGAAGTAGAAGACAATGATCCCTCTGATGTCAACATGACCTCCAGCCAAGAATCCCTACTAACTCTGATCACTCCACCAACCTTGCTGATGAACTTATAACAGTTCATAACCACTTACAAGACTTATTGGAACAATGACCACTGGCATAAATACTAACCCACATTCACTCCTGATTATTTCAACTACAATGAAGAGACTGGAGAACACAATCTATACCTCCAGACAACCCTCAAGATTGAACCAACAACTCCACTATCTGAGTATAAGCAATATGAATCACAGCCACCAGCTTACTATAACCCAGCAACTCATAGTGCCATAACTTATAGAAGGTATGCAGATAGTGAATCCAATAAAAGTGAAGATGATGTACTCTTCCTTCATCCACTAATGCCTTACCCAGCATATGAGACAGATGATGCTATTCTGTAGGATGGCGATGAAGTCCCAATGTATTATTACCTCAGCAAACAAGGAGAATTAATCTGCAAACAACTCTTCCTAGATGACTACTTCATTAGAGATAATGTCATTGATGGTGATATTATCAAAGACTATCCAGATAGCATCTAAATCTATAGATAGCTTAGTAGTCATAGTATAGTTAGATTAGCCTTATACAATGTGGCTGTGAACTGACTCAGCAGTCAGATGATCCCTTGACATGTCAGATCACACTTATACTACATGACTGCATTTTGACTCAGCAAAGCACTAAGTGCTACACCCATATTCAGTATAGTCTAGATAGCCCCTCACTAGTATAAATACCCCCTCTTCCAGACCTCAGAATCTCAGACTCAAATACAAGAACATTTCTGAACACTTCCTCATAATATCTCTTTACACAACTACTCCTAGTATAGTAATATCATAAATAGTGAATAAACTTATTTAATAACTCATAAATCACTCTTAAGTAAATCTGCTCCCTGTTAGGTCCCACTCCTATTGGGTATTGTCTGCTATAATATGCCAATTCAACTAAGCTGATCTTAGTTTCTTGAACTTCCTGAAATATGGAAAATTATGAATATCCAGAACTAGTCCAAAAAAGGACTTTGGTTGAGACATCAACCCAATCTTGAAATCAATAAACATAGAGGATGTACTCCATATGAAATTGATCTTGATCTTAAGAAACAGTCTTTCAGAATATCTAGAACTTTAAGAAAACTCTTCCAGAACTATGTAATGGTTATTCTAACAAGTAACCCTCTTACACAGGATCTTCAGAACTATTCAAATGTATTTGAGATATTCTTCTTTAGTTATACTAAAGATCAGGATGTCATCAAAATATATCAATATAAAAAATAAATAGTTAGCTTGTTCATCAGGGTCTGGAATGTAGCAGGTACATTGGTGAGACCAAATGCTAAGACTAGGAATTCATAGAGTCTAAAAGGAGTCATGAATATAGTTTTGAGAATATCTTCTAGCTTGATTCAGATCTGGTGGTATCCTGACATGAGGTTCAACTTGGTGAAGTACTTGGCATTCTTGAGAGCATCAAAGATTTGATCAATCAAGAGTAGCAGATAGTGGTTCTTGCCAGTGAGTTTGTTGAGTACACAATAGTCTATATATATTTACAGAGTATTATCCTTTTTCTTGACAAATAAGACTGGTGAGCCATAAGGAGATTTGCTTAGCTGAATGACTCCTTGTACAAGTAGTTCTTTTAGTTCCTTTTTAACTACTTCAATTTTGAGTGATGATATATAGTATATATATTTCTTAGGTGGTATAGCTTCTGGAGTCAGTTTGATTTTGTGATCAACTTCTCATATAGGTGGTAGACCAGATAGCTTGTCTGGAAAGACATCCTTGAATTCTTCTAGTAGTAACTTGATGCTTTCATTGACTAATAGTCTTTTGTCTTGTTTCTTAGGACAGACTATTACAATAAAGACATGCATTGCCTTCTTAAGTGCTTTCTTGTACTGTATAGCTGACAGTATTGTAATCTGGGTCTTGTTTGTAGTCTTGTCTGTCTTGATAGTGATGTTGGCTCCATCTTGAAGTAGGGTGACTTCATTCTTGTATCAATCAATATCTGGGTTATATTTCATAAGTCAGGGTTTTCCTAGGATCAGGTCATGATCTCCTAGTAGTGCAATCTTAAAGTCTACTTGTTTCCAATATTTCTGGATCTTGATGGATAGTTTGGTGGCAATTGACTCAATGGGGTATAGAGTACCATCTGCAGTAACTATACTATTGTTCTTGGGTACAGGCTTGATAAGGATCTTGAGATTTTCAATGAGATTCTGATTTATAAAGTTCTCTGTAGCTCTACTGTCTATAAGTACTTGAACTTCTTTTTCTTTAACAAGGCCTTTGAAAATGAGTATAGCTTGAGCTTGATTTTCACTAAGACTTACTACTTGATCAGTGCTATCAAAATCTTTTTGGTCTCATTTGGTTTCAGAGAGTTCTTAGACTTCTGTAATCTTGAGTTAACTGACTTTTTCTAGGATTATTTGCATGACTCAGTCTCCTTTCTTGACTGTGTAGTCTTGATCCTTTTGGTTGATAAGCAGAACTTGAACTTGTTCTCAAAAGTCTGAGTCAATGACACCAGTACCTATATCTAAATGATATTTGACACTGAGTTCTGATTATAGTACAATTATAGTATAATGTCCTTCAGGATATTGAACTGCAATTCTAGTAGACACCAGAGTTCAGCCCTTGGCTGGAATAGTGACTTATTTGACTAAGTGTAGGTCAAGACCAAAAGCTCTTTCTGTTTGATATGGAGGAGCCTGGGCCTTCAGGTGAAGCTTCTTAATCTTAAGCTTAGATTGACTAATGGTGGGGTTGACAGATGTGTCCTTGAACAACATGGTGACTTGTCTTGAGAGTTTGCTAGTCTTCTTAGGATATTTGGTTGCAATATGTCCTGTTTGATGATAGAAGAAACAGACTCCAGATTTCTTCAGACAGCCCTTTTCTTCAGAGGTGAGCTTGGTATTCTTTTTATTCATAGTATTCAAATCCATTGGTACTGGGCCAACTGTTCTTGGTTGGTTTCTGTAGCAGTTCTCAAAGTGGTTCTTCTTACAGCATTCTGGTTCAAAGCAGTTACTAAAGATAATGATATCAAACCTATTGGTGATTCTCATGGCTTCATCAAGATTTTTGGACTCTTCTAGCACAACCTTGACTCATGTGTTTCTCATCAGACCTCAGACATAGTGGTCTATCTTTTCATCCTCAGAATTGCTAGTAGCTCAAGTAGAATTGATAAGAATTATATATTGTAGCTTTATATAGACTTGAGTTACTTGATATTTACTAGCTTATCTCTAGCTAGCTTGGTAGTATTAGCAGACTTGAACTGCTTGTGAAGGGCTCTCTTAAAAGCTTTCCAGTCTCTGACTTATATATATAAGTATATAGATATAACTATGATATGATTGTACCACTAGATGGCTATATTTCCTCAGAGAAGTGTGGTGGCAAATTGGACTTACATGTCTTCTTCCATTCTTATAAGCTCAAAGTATTAGTCCAACTAGAAGGTCTGTGCATCTGTAGATAGTTCTCCTTGATAACTATCAAAGGTATCTGACTTGAGTGGTTTGAAACTAACTAGTGCTATAGCAGAATATGATATACTTATAGTTCTTGTTTTCTGCTATTCTAGTTGTACTTGAAGTTCTTAGATTTGGTGGGCCATGGTATTGATTATATCCTTTATACTGAGCTACAGTCCTCCTGCTTCTTCTATAGTAAAGGAGTCTAGCTGGTAGGCTGACTCTTTACAGCTCATTTCAGATTCATATAACTAGTTATGACTGGTTTCTAAATTTATGCGAAGTTTCTTAATAAGATAAGGTATAATAATACTACTGCTACCAAGTGTAATAGTTCTAGTTTCTTTAAGAGGAAGCAGCTAAGTCTGGAAGTTCTAATTGGTCTAAAGTGGCTCAAAGAGATACTTAAAGGATTTCTGAGAGAAAAATATTCTTAGCTTTATTCAGGTAGAAAACAAGGATATTTATATATGATCTGAAAGAAAGATCCAGAAGGATCTTGGAAAGAAAGAGAAATACCAAGAATAGGTTCTTAATAAAGATGACTAATATAGTTCTACAATGTTTCAAAAGGTTCTATTAGCTAAGATAAGATGCTTAGTACTAAGAAAAGACAAGAGTATTCTAGTAGTATCTGGGCACTGAGAGAAGATTTCTAAGCAAGTATAAGATGGTGGAACATAGTAGAATATTCAAGAAATAATAAAAAAAGACTAACTAAAAGATGTAAAAATGTACTAAGACTAAATATAACTGTGAAATTATTATACATAAAAAGATAATAATATACTACTGAGTCACCCACAATGGAGGAATCCTTTGATAGTATCCAAATTATAGTACAGACATATCTGTCATAAATTTCACACTTCAAGACCTGTCAGAATCAGACAGAGCTTCAAGAATACTTCAAGTTAAGACAGTTACTGAATTCATGACCAGAAATGAGAAAAGAAGACTAGATGTGTCAGCTCTCTTACTCTCAGATCACAATTGCCAAATGAGTTAATAAGCTGTTCAAAGATGATGAGGCAGTTCTAGCCCATTTTCAAAGAGTAGTTCTAGGAGATTTTGGATATATCAAGAGATACTATTGAGAGAACATAATCATATAAATTATATAGTACAAGAAGATACAAACTATAAAAGCTTGGGAGTTTGAGTGAATAGGATGTTTTAGAGACAAATCACTTATTTAGGAGAAAGTTGTAACAGTTGATCCAAATTAAAAATAAGAATCAGAGGAATTAGATATTTGATCATAGTATCTGAACCCAATTTCTGATATAGTATAGCCTTACAAATAGTAGTCATTTCATAAACATTAAAGTTTTTATGAATGTTAAACTCTTCACAAATATCAAGAATTCACAGATGTTAAAGTCTTGATAATTGTTAAAGATTTAACAGATGTCAAGGATTAATATTTATGAAAAGTGACTCATAACTTAGTTATAACTTAGCTACCTTATAGCTAGCAAATTTATATAAATATCCCCAATATCTAGAGTAAATAAACCTCAGATTAAAATAGTTCAAAGTAAGGAGAAAGTAAAAGAACTAGTAAGCCTGTAGGCAGATACACTTTGAACCCACCCACTCCTATATCTTGAGAACTCTACAGAGTCAAAGAAGATCAATTTTTCAAGATACAGAAATCTGACATACTTCCAAGGTTAAGTATCTGCTATGTTACAATATCTAAAAAGATATGCAAATAGTTTAAAAATAACTTGATCTATATATTAGACAGACTTGTATAATATGTTTTCCAATTTAATTAACTATTTGAACTCTGATGAGTATAATAAGTATACAGTCCTTTCTCCGCTACCTTACCAGTCACAAGGTTTGGTAGGCGACCTTCCAAGTCCCCTTTCCCCTATTATTACCCCCTCTACCTCGGGTTGGTTTGCTGTGCCTGCAGGGGCATGGTGGGAGAAGGGCAATAGTGATGAGTTGCCTCTTTATCAGTGTCGGATCAGTGCTTCCTCCACTTTTTTGCGGATTCTAGTGCCTTCAGCTGCATCTGGGGTGTACCCATTTTGGTGTGGTGCCTTCTTCCTTTTGCCGTCGCCAACAAGGAGTTGTCTTGGTGTGTCTTGGACTATGTAGGGAGTCGGCTGACCTTGGGCATCAAGTGCTCAGTATAGGTTACCTGCAGGTCCTTGGTGCCTGTGGTGGGGCCCTCTGGCTTTGGTGAGCTTCCCGGCAAGCGCGGTTCTGGCGTAGGTGACTGTTTTTTGGGTGTTGTCAGATGGGAGGGGAGATGGTCATCACAGTTAGGAGGAAGGGCAATAATGGTGAACCAGTAGAGTGCCAGGCTGGGGGCAGTCATCGGGGCTGGGGCAGGTGCTGCTTTGGTGGGGCCTTTTGATTGGTGCGGCGTAGTTAGGTGGTAGGGGACACTCTTGGCTTCTTTTGGTGGGTAGCGGGGTGAGGCCCCAGTCATCAGGGGGGGTCGGGGGGCCCGAGGCTACCCATTTTAGGTGTCTTGGCTGCACTTAACTAGAACCGGGAGCTGATATGGCAATGTGATCGAGGCCCACAGGCTTGAGTAGTGGGGTATTGGGGGTTTCCTCCCGCCTCATGTATAAGTCCTTTACTCACCTCAACTGGGAGAACCAGGCCCTACCCACTATGTTGTGCTTTGATGAGGGTTTTTCTTTGCCTATCATTCTCTTTGAGGTGGCAGGGGCTATTCTATTCAGCTCGGGCGTGGCCTTGTACATATGTTGGGTTCTCAGGCATACGCTTTCGGTCATTGGTGTATGGTTGGGTTTCCCCTGGTGGTAGGGAGAGCATGGTGCACAGAATGAGGTGTGGGCCAACATAGGCCCTGCTGTATCTAGCATGGTCAAGCTGCTGGACAATAGCTAGCCTAGGTTAATGGGGGAGCAGTGCTTGGTGGGTGGTGGGGGAGGGTTTTGGCCTATATAGTCTAGGTTCCCTTCCAATAAAAATCTGCGGGACATGAGTTTGTTAAAAAAAAAAAAAAAAAAGTATAATAAGTATAATATAAAAAACTGAATCAGATGATCAAAACTAATTTAGTAAATTATCAGTTATTTTTCTTAAGCTCATATAATGGGTTTAGATCAGGTAATTATATTTCCAGTTAGTAATAATCTAATCCTTATATAAAGGTCTAATTTTTATATAATTATTTGTATATTTATATTATACTTTAATAATAAGATTGTAATAGTTCTAGTTTCTTTAAGAGGAAGCAGCTAAATCTGGAAGTTTAAGTTAGTTTAAAGTAGTTCTTTTTTTTTTTTT
>RBNI01001706.1:0-21215 GCA_003990745.1 Jimgerdemannia flammicorona | reverse complement strand
TTTTTGACTTATACAGAACTAAAGAATATCAAAAATATGCTATACTCAGTAATAAGATATAACAGAGTATATAAGTGGTCATAGAGTAATATATCTGATTTAGAGAATAATATGATATCTAGTTTAGAGGATATATAACATCTGGTTTAGAGAATGTAATTTTTGACTATTTCTCAAAATTTGATAAACTATCTTTATCTATCTATATATAATATTAAAGAGGATGATGAAGACTTTTGGATAAGTAGAAATATTATAGACAACAAGCTCCTGTATCTCTCTCTCTAATATAGTATAATTTCTATATATAAAGATTACTATCTTATATTAGAATTTTTCTTATATTACTCATCAATATTTAATGAGCTCATCTACTTAAGCTCCTTAATCTCATATTTGATACTATTGAAGCATCCATAGCAGCATAATTCCTTCTCAACCCCTGTATGTTATTGATAGTACTCCCAATGAATTGAAATAAAGGTCTAATTCTATTCAATTTAAATTAAATCAAAGGCTAATTTGATTCAAGATCTAATTTAAACCCTATTTTTTGAAATATAATAACTTGACAAATACACATCCAAATTCAATAATCCTTAGCTTATTAGATTCCTCTTATATAGGGGAATCTAAAAAAACTAAAGATCATTGAATTTGGATATATATTTATTAAGTTATTATATTTTGAAAAAATAGAATGTAAATTGGACCCTCAATTTGATTCAAATTTGATTTGAATATAATTCAATTTGAACTTGATTCAAATTGATTAAATTCATTTAGAAGCACTAGCCATTGGTACTACTATCTATTATATACATCTAAAACTTATATATATTTATCTACTATGAGTATATAGCATTTGAGAAGGTGGGCAAGAGTTTGAATTCAGAGTATATAGAGTTGGCTAGATCATGATAGCCTTATTGTGAGGCAATAGTAGATCTCTTGAGTATGATTTATACAGAGAAGCTTAAGGGTTCAGTTCATAATAAGTTTTTAATAGGTAATCAATAAAACTAAATATATATTACTTTAATACTGTATTCTGCAATTATGAGAAGTTATAGCTGACTCTCATTCACTACTTGTATAAAGCCAAAATGGGAATTATAGTCAATTCAATTTCTTTGGCCACTCTATAGAAACTCTTAATTACTTACCTATATATAAAAATGAGACTTTATCCACTTTTCTCTCTTTAGTCTCATTTGTAATATTGATGAAAGTATATATCTATAAAGTAAATAGATAAATATATTAATATAAAAGAGGAGTTACATTCATCACAACAGATAATTCTCATTGACAAATATATATTTACTATTGTATAGATTATTATATAGAATTAACTCAAACTTAATCTATAACCTATAATCTGCTCAATATAGAGGAGCCCAATATAGAGAACTAATAAAGACCTACTTATGAAGTGATTTTACTATCTTATTAGTAGCAATCTCATCAGTGTGAATCTCATTAGTGAGAATCTTACTAGTAGAACTTGGCTATTAATTAAAGAGATCTTAGTCAAAGGTATAAATCTCACTAGAGTATTTGCAGTATAGTATATAAAGTAACCATCTGTGGGAGTAATTTGAGTAGTTTTTATTATAAAGTATAAGCTTTCTCAGCTTCAGCAATCTCAGCATAAGAAAGAGTATATTGGTTGAAAAGAAGTATAACAGCCAAGCTACAAAGCTGCCTGAGAAAAGTCAGTATAAATTTTCAGATATAATATATTCACTATATATATATATTTATATTATTTTATATTTATGTATTCATATTTATGTATTTATGTATTATATTTACATTCATATTTATATATTTATATATTATATTTATATTTATATTTATCATTCTTCATATTCATAAATTTACATATATATATATAGGGTAGATCTGATAGTTATTGATACCTATTGATCTGACTTTTCATCTTCATCTATTAGAATATCCAGATCTATACCAATTTTCTTAGTTCTCTATATCTCAGATAAAACTATTATATAGATGTCCTGAAGATTCAACTGACCAGCATCAATATATATTTTAATCTGTTTTTCATAGTTTTAGTAAATTTTACCATAGTTCATAGAAAGAAAGCTCTCTTTAATATCTTGTAGATATAATATAGCTAATGTAAAATAGTTATATATTTGATGAGTTCATAAATATTCAGAGATAAAAATAACTAAAGATAACAAAACTGAATATATATATCAGAGTATAGACAAATGCAATCTGAGAGATTGTAAACTTATCTATAAGAATCTTGTTCTACTTGACATAATCCTTCAGAAATAGTATATAGAGAGTATTTCAAATATATATATGGCCCAGTGAATAGATTCTTCAGTATACTGGTTTACCCTGATCATCCTTCATAATGTTTTCATTAGCATCATAGTCAAAAATAAATAGCTTCCAGATAAATCAGTCATTGATTTAAAGATCAGCTAAAGTCTTTAAATGTGATTTCTTAATCTTGGAATCACTAATAGAGCTAGTAGAGTCAAACTTACAATTAACATAAATATATGCTAGGTAATTTTGAACATATTCTTTAGACTTTCCATAGGTCTGAGAATCTTTATAATCATATTATAAATTTAAAGTATTTTTAATAGACTAAAATATCTCTGGATAGAATTAGACTAATTTAGATACTTACTTTGAAAATAAGATCCTTAATATCATTAATATGAGGATATTTTTGAATTATCAAATCTACTATCTGTATTTATTCCTCATATGAAGAAAAGATATGGTAAAAGATTAGATATCTAGAATAGTATATTTAAGCTACTTGGGACTCATTCCATACTTCTAATAGATATCATGGTTGATCTTGACATCTGTTTTTTAAGATTTTCTGTATAAAGAGTCCTTGTGTGAATTTATACTAAATATTAAAAAAATTATAATTATTAATATTCTAGCTTAGAAATATTAATAAAAATAACTAAAAATTACAAAATATACTCAAAATTTTATTTGAATATACTGATATGAAGAGGACTGATATCTAATTCTTCTGTATCATTATCCTCATCCTGAAATTCTATATCTTGAACTATATAATCTTAAACTTCCTTTTTACTCTAAATATCTTATTACTATCTATAGTTATTCTTACTACTTTCAATAATCCTTTGAGTAGACTGAATAGTTTGTTGGCTATAATTTTGATTTGGCTGCCCAAGGTCATCTTTATTACTATCAATAATTTGATAAAAGACTCTGATAGCCTTCTGATAAATGAGCCATAGTCTAATTTCTTACTATCTAGAACTATCTTTATCACTCTCAATAGTTTGGTGAGAAGATCTAGCAGCTATTTGATAATTGTACTTTTACTGCTAAAAGTTATCTTGGCTTTCAATAATCTGGTGAGAAGATCTAGTAGTCTTTGAGCTGATGACTATGCTGATAACCTTTGAAGTAACAATCTTTAGCTGAATGACCTTTGGGCTATTAACCTTCAGACTTTTATACTTTGATTCAATGGTATCTTTATCTCTATTAACAGAGTGTTTAGTATTTTCTTTTTTACAAGCAGTCTTGTATGATTCTTGAATATTATTAGAAATCTCTTAATTATTGAACTTGGGGTCTTTTTGTATATTCTTGTATTAGTTCATTTGATATAATATCTGTATCTTGTTGAAAATCTCTTAGTTGTCTAATTTGAAGTCTTTCATTTTATTACTTTTTTTTAATAATAAGTATATTATATAGAAAAGAGAAGTTACTAAATATTCTATATATTGTCCTAATACTGATAGTGAAGGTGCTATATTTGTTTTTACCACTTATGTTCTTTAGATATCTAGTATATGATATCTCACAAGTAAGTAATAATGATATAATGATGAACTGCTCATATCTGATATATAGTATATAGTATTATAGTATATAGAATATAGAATTGAGAAGCTGCTCACCTTCCAATATATATATGTAGTATAGTATTATAGTATATAGTATATAGGAAAGATAAACTGCTGATATCCAATAGTATTTATAATATATAATATATAATATATAAGAATTATATTTTCTTATAGCTATCTATCTACCTATATCTATGATGAAATAATGGAACTTATTTCTTATAGCTGCTTTGCTTATATGTATGTGATAATAAAGCTTAATTATATTTTTTATAACTTCCTCTTTTCTGTATACTAAATGTAAATATGAGTACCTTCACTTTTCTATATACTGACTCTTCTTTTCTATACACTATAAGCTATATACCACATACTGTATATATTGAACATGAGCAAGTTCTCTTTTATACTATAAATATCAGATCTGAGTAAGTTCTCTTTTCTGCTACAAATATCAGATATGAGCAAATTCTCTTTTCTGCTATAAATATCAAATATAAGTAAGTTCTCTTTTTTGCTACAAATACTAACTCAAGCAAGTTCTCTTTTCTGCTACAAATATCAGATATGAGCAAATCCTCTTTTCTACTATAAATATTAGATATGAGCAAGTCCTCCTTTCTATTACAAATATTAGACATGAGTAAGTCTTCTTCTCTATATACTGCATACTATATATTACTATTGTAATGGTGACCCCAGAATGATGACATCAGCACAGGAGACAGCCTTTTCTTGCAAGCCACCAGATCAGAGCACAAGAAGATTATATGACATATGAGATGAGCAATGATGACCAACTGTGAGTTATTGTGACCACAGTATGTGTATCTTGAAAAATATAAAAGAAGGATCAAGGAACTACAGTAGCAGTAACCAATAAGACCCACCAATCCCAAAATAGCTCAAAGACTTAATACAAATAAAATGTCTGCTGCCCGCCAAATCTCAAGGTCAAGGAATCACCAAGGCACCTCAGTCGAAGAAAGGATGTTCTAAGACATCAGAAGAGCCATGAGGATCTACTCAAGAAGGACTCCTAGTATCAACCTGGGTACTGCAGACCCTTATTACTATATCCTCTACCACTATGAAATGGAAACAAGGATCATCATTGCTACCAAATGCCTCCAAATATGGCAGAAGTATGAAATAGGAAACCTCCTCTGCTGGGAGTTCCCACAGACCAGCACACAAGAGCTATAAGATGCCACTCCCATGGATATACGTGAAACAAGGACAGCTAAGAAGATCCATCAGATCTTCAGACATGCACCATGGTTGATCTCCAACTTGGAGTATGTTAGAGTCTCAGATTTCAGAGACCTGTCATCCCACCATATCAATGTACTAGAAGCCAGGGTAGCTACAGAAGCCCAGTCTACTATCACTCTAAATAGTGATGAAGTAGAAGACTTCTGGCACTCCATCCTCTAAAACAACTCAGACCAATTCCTGCAAGGATTGATCTCAGTATTCCAAGGCCCAAGTATCCAGGTTAGACCTCTCTGAGACCTCACATTTGTTCTCTTTTTTTTGTAAGAGAACCTCATAGATTGGAGAGCCCCTGATTTCCCCACCGAACATGATGACATCATCAGCAATGACATCATCCTATGCAATATTGAAGCACACGAGATGTGTGACATACATGAAGTACATGAAATGCACGATCTACACAATGATGACAAATTCACAGATCTCATCTCATTCAGTGATGATGATGATGATGAAGCTCCTATGATCCTGAACATTCTGCTCTAAGTTTCTTGTTATACTGGATAATGCCAGCACCAGTATTCTTATGTAATACTGGATAATACCAGCACCAGTATTCTGATGTAACACCAAATTATACCAGCATTCTGAATCTGTACAACCATCAGTGCTGACCCTGGAACTTAGCAGTTTTCCTATCCTTGTATTTTATTTTAGTTATTGGAATTTATATTTAGCTTTATATCTTAGCAACCATTGAATTATATTTTATATAAATACCCCTCTTATTTTCTTTGAAATAAAGTCAGTTCTGGTTCACTTATACACAATCTCTTGCAACAATCTAAGAGATAACAAGATAGTTAAAGATAAGAATTTTGAGGACTATAAGATCTTGAAAAGGCACTCCAATAAGAATTTGCTTATAACAAACTTGAGTTAGTCTAAGAGATATACCTTGAAGAGAATCTGGCATATTTGAAGGACTCAGCAACCACTACATGACAACTTGGTGCTCATTGGCTGGTGATTCAAGACGAATCCCTCACTTTCAAGCTGAAAAATGAACAACCCCACAATAACTACCCTGACTACAAGAGTCACCTCTGCAAGAATTCAAGATAAGATAGAAATGCACCCCCCTACATTCTATGGATATACTACTGAAGAGTCAATCCTGACCTTCATTGAAGACTTTGAACAATTTGCTGCTATATAAGCCCTCAATATGGAGGCACAATTGGCCCTTCTACTAGTCAGTCTCAGAGGACCTACCAGAGGTAAGTTCAATGCAGCTACTATTGCTGGTACTGATGCAGTCAAACTTACCAACATAAAGACCTTCCTCAGAACAACATACTATACTGAAAAGATCAAGCAAGCTCTCAAAGATCAACTCAATACTATCTGCCAGGGACTTAGTGAAGATCACAACTCATTCTATATCTGAATCTGCCACCAGATTGTCTTGGCTGGCTATGATGACCGCCTCAAGGAACAAATAGTGGATTCAACCTTCCTCAAAAGAGTTCACCCTGAAATTGCCCTAGCAATCCGGTCTACCCTAGCTGCACTGACTCTTGATCAGAAAGTGGTCTTTGCACAGAGATATTGGACTGTCAGACACCCTGCCAAACACTCAATGGAGAAAATAACTAGCATCAAGATGGAGCCATCAAAGCCAACTAATATTATACCTGCTACAGTTATAAACAGACAACTAATCTCACCTATCCCCAAGGCAGCCAAAGCTGACCCAGTGGAAGAACTTGCCAAGCAGTTCACCAAGATGACTGCACACCTTGGTAATATTGTTAGAGAAGTCCAAAGTGCCAACAGGAGACCAGTGCAGAGATTTGTAGCCACTACAAAAGAATGCAATATCATATACTTCAGATATAGAGAAGAAGGCCACTATGCAAAGAATTGCATGACTGAAACAAGATGCAAAGCCCAACCAAGCAATGCTAGTAGAACCAGAGAACAAATCAATACAGTAGTCATCGAGGAGATTGGTGATACTGATGATGAAGAATACTATGAGGAGCTTGAATTCTACTCTGTTACTAAAGATACCAGAACCCAGTCCAAGCCCTATGACAAGAAGAGCAACAGCAAGCCAGTTGGAAGACCAAAGAAGACCCCAGCTGTCACTATTCAAAGCAAGACTCAACTCAAGAAGATTGATCAAGACATGGAGTTAGATGAAGCTGCCCACCAAATCATAGAAGGCACTACTCCAGTCTCAGGAGAAAGCGAAAGCAAGAAGGAACAGAAGCTATACAAGACCAAGATCCACCAGTATGATATCTACAAGGACCTCAAGGAATAGAAGATTAATGCTACTTTTGGACAGATAGCTGAAGTCTCTGCCTTCAGACAGCAGTTGAGAGTAGAACTTGCAACAATTGTCAAGAATCAAGAGTACAAGATTGTAGAAGCTCACAATGCACAGGAAGAATCTGAAAACTCAGGTGAAGAATCCGAAGACCAGCACAAGACATCAGCCTATACCCTCTGCCAGATCGAAGACTGTATCTTTGATGCCATCATTGATACCGGTGCTGGAGGATGCCTCATGAGCAAGAAGGCAATTGACCACCTAGGCTGAGACATTGAAGTGTCCACCAATATGGTCTATGTCATAGCAGATGGTACACAAGCTACCCCCCTTAGCAAAATCCGAGAAGTCCCCATCAAGATAGGAGGAGCTACCATCTCAGTAGACATGATTGTTATAAGTACCACTAACTATGACATCCTCATTGGCAACTAATGGCTTCACAAGGCCAAGGCCATCATTGACCTCAATGCCCAGAAGATGCAGATCAACTATAGAGGAAGAAAGGTATGAGTCTCTATCAATGTCCACAAAGAAGTTCTATCAGACATGGAGGAAGGAGATGAAGAGGACACAGAGGTCTTCATGCACTCAGTGAACAAGAACAAGAACAAGAACAAGACACCCAAGCTCACAGATGAGCAGTGGTACAATAAGATCATTGATGGCTATGCCCCTCAAGAAAGATGCCCCCATGGTACTAGGATGTACTGCTCTGAACACCTGAATGACTGCTGGTCCTGTATCAGTGAAGTCAGGAAAATCTGCCAACAGAAACATGAGCAAGAAGCCACTGAAGCAAAAAGAAAAGCCAAAGAAGATGACCAGCCCCCAGAGCTTCAGGCTGACAGTGATGATGAGGAGGAACAAGAATCAGACATCACCCTCAAGGTCAAGAAGTTTCACCCCAAAGCCAAGATCCCAGAATATAAGACTGAAGGAGCCATAGGAATGGACCTTGTCAGCATTCAAGATGCTACTCTTGAACCACAGACCACTACCCTACTTGGCACTGGAATTGGAGTCAAGCTGCCAGAAAACCATACCGGAATTATCAAGACCAGGAGCAGTCTGGCCAAAAGTGAAATCTCAGTTGAAGGAGGAGTAATTGACTCTGATTACACTGGCGAGATCTTCCTTATAGTCAGGAATCACAACTACACCACCCCCTTTGAAGTCAAGAAGCATGACAGGATTGGCCAGATGCTGATCTATGAAATCAAGAAATCCAAGATCATTGAAGCCATTGAACTCATCAAGATCAAGAGAGGAGAACAAGGCTTTGGATCTACTGGAAGAGGAGCCTATGCTGCCACCCAGATTACTGAACTTGAGCACAAGAAAGACAAGGACCAGAACAAGCACACATATACTATTGGAGAAAACTTTTCCCTGGAGGAACAACTTCTCAAGATCCTGCACCAGAATGAAGGAGTACTTGCTATAGACTTTAGGGATATCCATAATCAAGAACCCAAGTACTACCACAAAGTTGATACTGGTGATACCAAGCCTATCTACCAGAAAGCTAGACCCATACCACCTGTCTACAGAGAATGGCTGTGAGCAGAACTCAAGGAAATAGAAGAAACTGGAATCATCAAGCAAGCTATCAGTCCCTGGGCTTCTCACCCTAAAGAAAGGAAGCAAGTCTAGAGAGTTTGCACCAAGACTCTGCATTGACTACAGGAAGCTCAATGCCATTATCAAGAAGGATAGGCAGCCCTTGCCAAATATTCAAGAAATCCTTACCACTCTTGGAAGTGAAGCCAAATACTACACCACCTTGGATCAGTTCTCAGGCTTTCATCAGATTAGTCTTACTCAAGATGCCAGTGAGAAATCAGTCTTTATCACACCTAATGCCACCTATATCTATCTTCAAATGCCATTTGGAATGTACAATGCCCCAGCAAGCTTTCAGTGAATGATGAACAGAGTCTTCAGCAATGAGATTGGAAAATGGCTCTTTGTCTATATTGATGATGTGATCATCTTCAGTAACACTGCATAGGAACATATCAATCACATATAGCTAGCCCTCAAGAAGCTCAAGGAGCATGGCCTCTATATCAAGCCCAAGAAATGCAAGTTTGCAACCCAGGAAATCACCTATCAAGGATACCTCATCAACCAGACCAGAATCTATACAGATCCCATAAAGATCAAGGCTGTTGCAGCCTACCTGAGACCCAGAACAACTACAGAAGTCCATGCCTTCCTTGGACTGGCCAGCTACTACAGAAGATTCATCAAAGGATACTCCAACATTACAGCACCTATTTACGAGCTACTGAAGAAGGAAACCAAATTCGAATGGACCAAGGAACACCAAGAAACCTTCAATGAACTCAAGACTAGGTTGACCCAAGCATCTATCCTCAGAAGACCAGATTGGAACCTAGAATTCATCCTGTAGACAGATGCAAGTGCTATAGGACTTAGAGCAGTCCTAGCTAAGAAGAAAGATGGACATGAATATATCATCTCCTATGCAAGCTAAGGTACCTGCAGAGCAGAACAGAACTATGAGTCATGCAAGCTTAAATGCTTGGCAGTAGTCTGGGCAGTAGACAAGCTCCACTACTACCTAGCCGGGAAACACTTCACCATTCAAACAGACCATTCTGCCCTTACCTAGCTATTCCATACTCTCAACCCCAAAGGAATATATGCCAGATAGATCTACAGGCTGCAAGAGTATGACTGTACTATCAAGCACCCTTAGGAAAGACTAACACCAATGCCAACGTACTCTCAAGAACATCCCAAAACACCCCCATCAAGACTATCCAACATGAATAAGGAGCTATACTATGGATTAATCAGCTACCTTGGGCAGTGGAAGTTGCCCAACCACCTCAAACCCTGGACAATCACCATCATCAACTAGACTTGGAAATAGTTTGAACTAGACAACACTACACTCAGAAAAGGAGGAAAGCTAGTAATACCTGAATACAAGAAGTATTAAGTAATGAAGGAAAGAGAAATCCGGATTTGGTTTGCCACCAAATCAAGCCGTCCAAGCCACCCGAAAAGCAGTCCATATCGCGTTTTCTGCAATGTTCGTCACAATATACAGCTCTATGATGATCTAAGTATATTTTTAGTGACTTCTGTATGTTATATTGTAAGATACTGGATATGGCTGGAGACTACTGGATAACATTGGAGATACTGGAGATGGAGATGTTGGAGATGGATATGCATGGAGACACTGAAGATAGAGACATTAGAGATAGATATACTGGATATAGAGATGCTGGAGATAGAGATCCATGAGAGATTGTAAATCAATTTCATAATGAGGGGCTGATGTAATGAGCAAATATTATAGCATAGTCAGATGATGTACAAATAGTTATCTAGTATAGTTACTCAGCATAGTTACTCCTTATACTACTTTACTACATAAATAACCTGATATACTAAAATAGAATAAAATACATTCCTACCTGTAAATGTCATTCCCACTTATTAATACTATTTCTACTTATGAACAGTAGGTTACATATTTCTAAATTAGTCTTACTATATATTTTATAATTAGCTATATAGTAACTAGCTAGCAATTATGATATATAAAATACTCTAGTAACAAAAGTAAATAAATCTTAGTCTGAAAAGTTCAAAAGTAAAAGACAAGTCTACCTAATACACTTTGAGAGATATATCTGCCAAAGGCCATCTGATCTAGAAAGATTGTAATACTTAAGAGAAATATCTGCTTTAAAGTTATTACTTAGAAGATTGAAAGCTTTATTTTTTACTCCAGTCTACTTTCTAATATAAAGAAGTCTACTGATTTGATCTGCTTACTAGCTTAAGTCAGAAGAATCTGAGAAATCTGCTAAATTTGATATATCTATATTTGTAGTAAACTTATTTATATAAATAAAGCAGTTGACTGATATAAATTTATTTATCAGAAGTCTATTAATTTTGAACTTGAAAGATCTGCTATATTTTGGTATACTTATCAGACTAAGTCTAAAAATTGCTGTCATCTATTATTTGAGAAATGTGTCAAAATCTATCATATTATATAAAATCTATATTCTTCAAGAAGTCTGCTAAATTTGGCATATTATATAGAACTATATTTAATTAAAAATCCACTAAAATTGCCTACAAAGTAACTAGAGACTTAAACAAATCTATATAGCTATTCAATTTTGTAATTGTCTTTATTAAGCTGATATATTACACTATATAGATCAATTATTCATAGATATATCTCTAAATATAAGATTGTAAGTAAGATAATAATTAATCAGTAGTTATACTAGCTCTTTCATTTAGAGAGATTTGTAATATAGCATTTTGCTGAATTCTTTCTTTTTTTATTTATTTCTTATATACAGATAGTTTTAATAATAAATCTTCTATATTATTAATATATACTCTTACTTCAGATTAAGTAGATCTGATATTAGACAGATACTATATAACTATATCTTTCTCTATTATAGTAATTATTACTATTTGAATTTATAACAAGTATCTTTCAAATTTATAATGAATACTTTTTATACTCTAATATTTAGCTCATTATTTAGATCCTACTCAATATATCTTAGTAACTTATAGAAATCTTTTCTCTTGTTTCAAGTACTTAGTAAAAGAGATTTCAAGTATCTCTATAACTTATGTATTAGAAATATAGATTATAATGATGAAATTCTCAAATGGGAAGTTTATAATATTACTAAGAGTAGTAATATCTTTATTAATAATAGTATTATTGGTCAGAGTTTTATTAGTGCTCTCAACAAATTAAATCAAAGATCCAATTTGATTCAATTTATTTGGGAGCACTAAGTTTTACTATAGTAAATAGTAAAATTATTAATTATTTATCTTTATAAATAGTTCAAAGATATCTAGTATTTATATCTATCTTTCTGTCTCCTAATTATTGATCTGTGGAATATAGTTAATAGAGTTAACAATCTATAGTATGATAGAGAAGAAGAAGAATATAGATTAAGATAGAAGTTTTAGAATAAAGTAGTATAGTTATTAAAAAGAGAGAGAAGTAACAATACTAAATTCTATATAAAGTAAAAATTACCTAATCGATCTAACTATATATATCATAATATATCTATAAATCTTTTACTTTAATATATTATATAAGTCAGTAAAATTTATCTCACCTTTCTAATATATAATAATAGAGTTTTTAATAATAAAGATATTGAGTATCTCTATCAGACTGATAATAGTATCATTATAATAGTTGATCTTATAAATTATCTTATATATATATAATTTAATAGTATATTGTCATGTAGTGGTCGCTGAGTCCTTCAAATATGCCAGATTCTCTTCAAGATGTATCTCTTAGACTAACTCAAGTTTGTTATAAGCAAGTTCTTATTGGAGTGCCTTCCCAAGGTCTTATAGTCCTCAAACTTCTTATCTTTAACTATCTTGTTATCTCTTAGATTGCTTGCAAGGAAGTGTATGTATTGTACTGAATTGACTGACTTTATTTCAGAGGAAATAAGAGGGGTATTTATACAAAATATAATTCAATGATTGCTAAGATATAAAGCTAAATATAAATTCCAATAACTAAAATAAAATGCCAGGACAGAAAAAACTGCTAAGTTCCAGAGTTGGCACTGATGGTTGTACAGGTTCAGGATACTAGTATAATTTGGTGTCACATCAGGATGCCAGTGCTAGTATTATTTAGTGTTATAGCAAAATACTGGTGCTGGAACAATTCTGTATTACCTCAGAATACCAGTACTGATATTATCTAATGTTATATCAAAATACCGGTGCTGGCATTATCCAGTACAATAAGGAACTTAGAGCAGAATGTTCAGGATCATGGGGGCTTCATCATCATCATCATCATCACTGAAGGAGATGAGATCTGTGAATTTGTCATTTTTGCGTACTTCGATGTTGCGCAGGATGATGTCATCACCGATGACATCATCACATTCAGCAGGGAAATCGGGGGCTCTCCAATCTATGAGGTTTTCTTCTACAAAATAGGGAACAAATGTGGGGTCTTGGGGAGGTCTAACCTGGATGCTTGGACCTTAGAATACTGAGATCAATCCTTACAGAAATTGGTCTGGGTTGTCCTGGAGGATGGGGTGCCAGAAGTCTTCTACTTTGTCACTATTGAGAGTGATAGTGGACTGGGCTTCTGTAGCCACCCTGGCTTCTAGTGTATTGATATGGCAGGATGACAGGTCTCTGAAATCTGAGACTCTAACATACTCCAAGTTGGAGATTGACTATGGTGCATGCCTAAAGATCTGATGGATCTTCTTAGCTATCCTCATTTCACATATATCTATGGAAGTAGTATCTTGTAGCTCTTGAGTGCTGGCCTGTGGGAACTCCCAACAGAGGAGATTTTCTATTTCATACTTCTGCCACATTTGGAGGCATTCAGTTGCAATGGTGATCCTTGTTTCTATTTCACAGTGGTAGAGGATATAGTCATAAGAGTCACCAGTACCCAGGTTGATACTAGGAGTCCTTCTTGAGTGGGTCCTCATGGCTCTTCTGATATCTTGGAATATCCTTTCTTCAACTGAGGTGTCTTGGTGATTCCTTGACCTTGAGGTTTGGCAGGCAGCAGGCATTTTGTTTGTAGTAAGTCTTTGAGCTATTTTGAGATTGATGGGGCTTTATTGGTTGCTGCTACTGCAGTTCCTTGATCCTTCTTTTATTTTCCTCAAGATACCTATACTGTGGTTGCAATGACTCACAGTTGGTCATCATTGCTCATCTCAAATGCCATATAATCTTCTTGTGCTCCAATCTGGTGGCTTGCAAGGAAAGACTGTCTCCTGTACTGATGTCATCATTCTGGGGTCACCATTACATCTTCCTCCTGAATAAGGATCTCCTCGAGCATCCTTATTCATTGGTCCAGTTCTGAAAAATTTGCTGATCCCATAACCTCTGGCAAGGGGTCAAAAAGTGGTATTTATAGGCTGGCATCTTCTCTTTGTATTTTGGCATGATGGTGAAGAGTCACTCCCTTCATATAGAGCAAGGGCCTGATTCTGATCTTGACCAATCAGTTGATGGTTCAAACTCCTCTGACTTTGAAAGTCTCATAGATGAGTAGTTGTCAGTGCTGTATCCCTTAGAGAATAGTCCAGACAGATAGTCTGCTGGTTACAGGATATGCTGTTATGATTCACGGACTAGAACCTCATGGGTGGTCATCACATTTTGCTTCTCTTGTATAGGTTTGTAGTATATCTTGAGTCTGTTCCTGTGCACTATGGTGGGTAGTATGGTTCCTGAGATTTTTCTAAGCCAGAAGGTAGTTCTCTTGATATCTTGCACATAGAAGGGTCCTTCCCATTTGGGCTCCAGTTTTCACGACCATGAGACTTCTACCATATTTCGATACAGTAGAATCTTTTCTCTAATTTGGATGGGTTCTAGGGTCTTGTGATTCTTTTCTGCATTCTTCCTTGTCAGTGCTTGTAACTTGATGATGTAATCTTCAGCCTTCTTCCTGATTTGGTGTAGTCTTCGGATTTCTGTATCGATCTATCTCCAAGTTAGGTCTAGATTTGTAGCTGAGGTTCCATTAGAATCTTCTTCTCCAAAGAGCAGTTCTCTTGGGATAAAGTGTGTGCTCTGTGACTGTATATCTCATAGGACAGAGAGGGCAGTTGGGAGATAATTATCCCAATTCTCATATATCTCTGAGATCTTTGCTAAGATGTTCTTGAGGGTCTTGTTGGTTCTCTCTGTCTGTCCATTTCCTTGAGGGTGGTACATGGTGGTCTTGATGTGCTGGATCTTGTATTTCTGATATATTATCTCATGGAATCTATTAACGAATTCTGTGCTGTAGTCTGTTGTGATTTGCTTTGGTGTTTTGTAGTGGCAGATGATTTCTCAGTACAGGAAGTCAGCTATAGAGAGGGTATTGGCTTATAATACTCCTGCTTCTATCCATTTTGTAAACAGGTCCACAATAACTATAATATAGTGGTTTCCTGATAGTATTACTGATAGTGGCCCAATGATATCCATTGCAATGTGGTGGAAGGGGATAGGCTCAATTCTTGATGACTTGGGTGCCTGGTCTTGCTGATCTTGTTTCTGTTTTTGGCACTTGTCACACCCTTTGACAAATTGGTGCAGGTCTTCTTCTATTTTGAGCCACCACATAGTTCTTCTTGCCTTATCATATGTATTGGTTCCTCTTAGGTGTCCTTGCTCGTATACTTCCTTCATTACTTGATACTTCTTGTATTCAGGTATTACTAGCTTTCCTCCTTTTCTGAGTATAGTGTTGTCTAGTTCAAACTGTTTCCAAGTCCAGTTGATGATGGTGATTATCCAGGGTTTGAGGTGGTTGGGCATCTTCTGCTATCCAAGGTAGCTGATTAATCCATAGTATAGCTCCTTATTCATGTTGAATAGTCTTGATGGAGGTGTTTCGGGGTATTCTTGAGAGTGCATTGGTATTGGTATTGGTTCTTCCTGAGTGGTGCTTGACAGTACAGTCATACTCTTGTAGTCTGTAGATCTATCTGACATATATTCCTTTGGGGTTCAGAGTGTGGAATAGCCAGGCAAGAGCAGAATGATCTGTTTAAATGGTGAAGTGTTTTCTGGCTAGGTAGTAGTGGAACTTGTCTACTGCCCAAACTACTGCTAAGCATTTGAGCTTGTATGACTCATAGTTCTGTTCTGCTCCATGGGTACCTTGGCTTGCATAGGAGATAACATATTCATGTCCATCTTTCTTCTGAGCTAGGACTGCTCCAAGTCCTATGGCACTTGTATCTGTCTGCAGGATGAATTCTAGATTCCAATCTGGTCTTCTGAGGATAGGTGCTTGAGTCAACCTGATCTTGAGTTCATTGAAGGTCTCTTGGTGCTCCTTGGTCCATTCGAATTTGGTTTCCTTCTTCAGTAGCTCGTAGATAGGTGCTGCAATATTGGAGTATCCTTTGATGAATCTTCTGTAGTAGCTGGCCAGTCCAAGGAAGGCATGGACTTCTGTAGTTGTTCTGGGTCTTGAGTAGACTGCAACAGCCTCAATCTTCATTGGGTCTGTGTGGATTCTGATCTGGTTGATGAGGTGTCCTAGGTAGGTGATTTTCTGAGCTGCAAACTTGTATTTCTTGGGCTTGATGTAGAGGCCATGCTCTTTGAGCTTCTTGAGGGCTAGCTGTATGTGATTGATATTTTCCTGTACAGTATTGCTGAAGATGATCACATCATCAACATAGACAAAGAGCCATTTTCCAATCTCGTTGCTGAAGACTCTATTCATCATTTGCTGAAAGCTTGCTGGGGTATTGCACATTCCAAATGGCATTTGCAGATAGATATAGGTGGCATCAGATATGATGAAGGCTGATTTCTCACTGGTATCTTGAGTGAGACCAATCTGATAGAAGCCTGAGAACAGATCCAAAGTGGTATAGCATTTGGCTTTACTTCCAAGAATGGTAAGGATTTCTTAAATATTTGGCAAGGGCTGTCTATCCTTCTTGGTGATTGTATTGAGCTTCCTATAGTCAATGCAGAGTCTTGGTGCAAACTCTCCAGGCTTGCTTCCTTTCTTTAGGGCTAGGACAATAAGTGAAGCCCAGGGGCTGATAGCTTGCTTAATGATTCCGGCTTCTTCCATTTCCTTGAGTTCTGCTCACAGCCATTCTCTGTAGGCAGATGGTATGGGTCTGGCTTTCTGGTAGATAGGCTTGGTATCACTAGCATCAACTTCATGGTAGTACTTGGGTTCTTGATTGTAGATATCCCTAAAGTCTGTAGCAAGTACTCCCTCATTCTGGTACAGGATCTTAAGAAGTTGTTCCTCCAGGGGAAAGTTTTCTCCAATAGTATATATGTACTTGTTCTGGTCCTTGTCTTTCTTGTGTTCAAGTTCAGTAATCTTGATAGTAGCATAGGCTCCTCTTCCAGTAGATCCAAAGCCTTGTTCTTCTCTCTTAGTCTTGATGAGTTCAATGGCTTCAATGATCTTAGGTTTCTTGATTTCATGGATCAGTATCTGGCCAATCCTGTCATACTTCTTGACTTCAAATGGGGTGGTGGGGTTGTGATTCCTGACTATGAGGAAGATCTTGCCAGTATAATCAGAGTCAATTACTCCTCCTTCAACTGAGATTTTGCTTTTGGCCAGACTGCTCCTGATCTTGATAATTCTGACATGGTTCTCTGGCAGCTTGACTCCAATTCCAGTGCCAAGTAGGGTGGTGGTCTGTGGTTCAAGAGTAGCATCTTGAATGCTGGCAAGGTTTATTCCTATGGTTCCTTCAGTCTTGTATTCTGGAATCTTGGCTTCAGGGTGAAACTTCTTGACCTTGAGGGTAATATCTGGTTCTTGTTCCTCCTCATCATCATTGTCAGCCTGAAGCTCTGGGGGCTGGTCATCTTCTTCAGCTTTCCTTTTTGTTTCATTGGCTTCTTGCTTATGTTTCTGTTGGCAGATTTTTCTGACTTCACTGATACAGGACCAGCAGTCATTCAGGTGTTCAGAGCTATATATCCTAGTACTATGGGGGCATCTTCCTTGAGGGGCATAGTCATCAATGACCTTGTTGTATCACTGCTCATCTGTGAGATTGGGTGTCTTATTCTTGTTCTTGTTCTTGTTCTTGTTCTTATTCACCAAGTGCATGAAGACCTCTGTGTCCTCTTCATCTCCTTCCTCTATATCGGGTAGGACTCTTTTGTAAACATTGATAGAGACTTGTACCTTTCTTCCTCTATAGTTGATCTACATCTTTTGGGCATTGAGGTCAATGATGGTCTTGGCCTTGTGAAGCCATTGATTGCCAATGAGGATGTCATAGTTGGTGGTGCTTGTAACAATCATGTCTACTGGGATAGTAGCTCCTCCTATCTTGATGGGGACTTCTCGGATTTTGCCAAGGGGAGTAGCTCATGTACTATCTGCTGTGACATAGACCATCTTGGTGGACTCTTCAATGTCCCAACCTAGGTGGTCAATTGCCTTCTTACTCATAAGGCATCCTCCAGCACCAGTATCAATGATGGCATCAAAGATACAGTCTTCAATTTGACAGGGGGTATAGACTGATGTCTTGCACTGGTCTTCAGATTCTTCATCTGAGTTTTCAGATTCTTCTTGTATATTGTGAGCTTCTACAATCTTGTACTCTTGATTCTTGGCAGTAGTTGTAAGTCCTACTCTCAACTGCTGTCTGAAGGCAGGGACTTCGGCTAGCTGTCCAAAAGTAGCATTGACCTTCTGTTCCTTGAGGTCCTTGTAGATATCATACTGGTAGATCTTGGTCTTGTGCAGCTTCTGTTCCTTCTTGCTTTCACTTTTTCCTGAGACTAGAGTAGTGCCTTCTATGATTTGGTGGGCAGCTTTATCTAACTCCATGTCTTGATCAATCTCCTTGGGTTGAGTCTTGCTTTGAATAGTGACAGCTGGGGTCTTCTTTGATCTTCCAACTGGCTTGCTGTTGCTCTTCTTGTCATAGGGCTTGGACCAGGTTCTGGACCTTCAGTAATAGGGCAGAATTCAAGCTCCTCATAGTATTCTTCATCATCAGTATCACCAATCTCCTTGATGACTACTGCATTGGTTTGATCTCTGGTTCTGCTAGCATTGCTTGGTTGGGCTTTGTATCTTGTTTCAGTCATGCAATTCTTTGTATAGTGGCCTTCTTCTCCACATCTGAAGCATGTGATATTGCATTCTTCTGTAGCAGCTGCAAATCTCTGCACTGGTCTCCTGTTGGCGCTTCAGACTTCTCTAATAACATCACCAAGGTGTGTAGTCATCTCAGTGAACTGCTTGGTAAGTTCCTCCACTGGGTCAGCTTTGGCTGCCTTGGGGGTAAGTGGGGTTGGTTATCTGTTTACAACTGTAGCAGATATAATACTAGTTGGCTTTGATAGCTCCATCTTGATGCTAGTTATTTTCTCCATTGAGTGTTTGGCAGGGTGTCTGGCAGTCCAATATCTCTATGTAAAGACCACTTTCTGATCAAGGGTCAGTACAGCTGGGGTAGACCAGATTGCTAGGGCAATTTCAGGGTGAACTCTTTTGAAGAAGGTTGAATCTGATATTTGTTCCTTGAGGGCATCATCATAGCCAGCCAAGATAATCTGGTGGTAGATTCGAGTATAGAATGAGTTGGGATCTTTACTAAGTCCCTGGCAGATAGTATTGAGTTGATCCTTGAGAGTTTGCTTGATCTCTTCAGTATAATATGTTGTTCTGAGGAAGGCCTTCATGTTGGCAAGTTTGGCTGCATCATTATCAGTAATAGTGACTATATTGAACTTATCTCTGGCAGGTCCTCTGAGGCTGACTGGTAGAAGGGCCAATTGTGCCTTCACATTGAGGGCTCATATGGTAGCAAATTGTTCAAAGTCTTCAATATAGATCAGGATTGACTCTTCAGTAGTATATCCATAGAATATAGGGGGATGTATTTTCATCTTATCTTGAATTCTTGCAGGGGTGACTCTTGTAGTCAGAGTAGTTGTTGTGGGGGTTGTTCGTTTTTCAGCTTGAAAGTGAGGGATTCGTCTTGAATTACCAGCCAATGGGTACCAAGTTGTTATATAGTCATTGCTGAGTTCTTCAAATATGTCAGATTCTCTTCAAGATGTATCTCTTAGACTAACTTAAGTTTGTTATAAGCAAGTTCTTATTGGAGTGCCTTCTCAAGGTCTTATAGTCCTCAAACTTCTTATCTTTAACTGTCTTGTTATCTCTTAGATTGCTTGTAAGGAAGTGTGTATATTGAACTGAATTGACTGACTTTATTTCAGAGAAAATAAGAGGGGTATTTATACAAAATATAATTCAATGATTGCTAAGATATAAAGCTAAATATAAATTCCAATAACTAAATAAAATGCCAGGACAGGAAAAACTGCTAAGTTCCAGAGTTAGTACTGATAGTTGTACAGGTTCAGGATGCTGGTATAATTCGGTATCACATCAGGATGCCAGTGCTGATATTATTTAGTGTTATAGTAAAATACTGGTACTGGAACAATTTTGCATCACCTCAGAATACCAGTGCTGGCATTATCCAGTATTACATCAAAATACCAGTGCTGGTATTATCCAGTGTAACAAGGAACTTAGAGCAGAATATTCAGGATTATAGGGGCTTCATTATTATCATCATCATCACTGAAGGAGATGAGATCCACGAATTCATTGTTTTCACATGCTTCAATGTCACACGGAATGATGTCATCACCAATGACATCATCACATTCAGTGGGGAAATCAGGGGCTCTCCAATCTATGAGGTTCTCTTCCACAAAATAGGGAACAAATGTGGGGTCTTGGGGAGGTCTAACCTGGATGCTTGGGCCTTGGAATACTGAGATTAATCCTTGCAGGAATTAGTCTGGGTTGTCCTGAAGGATGGGGTGCCAGAAGTCTTCTACTTTGTCATTATTGAGAGTGATAGTGGACTGGGCTTCTGTAGCCACCCTGGCTTCTAGTGCATTGATACGGCAGGATGACAGATCTCTGAAATCTGAGACTCTAACATACTCCAAGTTGGGGATTGATCATGGTGCATGCCTGAAGATGTAAGCGCACAACCTCCAAGCCACAGAAATCACACGCAATCTCCAAAAAAATCTGGAAATCACCTGCAAGATCACGAAGCTGAGTCAAACAGAAGTCACAGTGCACAAAGCTGAGTCAATACCAAGTCACGAAACACAAGATCCACACAAATGGAATCTTACCAATCCAGAACAAATACATA
>RBNI01001705.1:0-21219 GCA_003990745.1 Jimgerdemannia flammicorona | reverse complement strand
AAAAATAGAATTATACTTATAACTCTGATTGATAGTTATTAATAAAATAATATTAAAACTATATTAAGATATTATTTTCAAAATAAATTCAATCAATCTTTTTTAATAGTTTCTATATAAAATTTATTAATAAAGAGATATTAACTGAGATCTAGTAGCAGATTTTACAATAATTATGTATAGTATCTGATTTTATAATAAAGATTATACAAAATAAGAAAAAGTAATAAAATATAGTATATATAAGAATTGTTATTATTGAAGTTCTTCAATAACTTAATATAAAATAGATTGGATATAATACAATAAAATAACTAAATAATTGAACCCCAAAGTAATATATAAAAAATATTTTAAAAATAATAAATTATATATATTATACTTATAATTAATAAATTAAATATTTTTTCTAAATTAATTTAAATATGTAAATTTACTTTTATAGTTTCTGTAATATTATTTAAATATTTCTCTTTTATTAGCTATTTTAGATTCACATAACTAATTGTGACTGATTTCTAAATTTAGATGAGATTTTTTTATAAATAAAATATAACTTTACTATTATTATCAAATATAATAGTTCTAGTTTTATAAAAGAAAATAATTAAGTTTTAAAAAGATTTGATAGATCTAAATAGTTTAAAGAAATACTATATTTAAGTAGTTCTTAAAAAGTTTCTGAGAAAACAGATAAAAGAGATACTTCATTATAGATAAGACTATTTAAGATTAGTTAAGTGCTTTACTCTCTTTACTTAACTATCAATAGTAATGCCCAGGACAAATGGGTAGGGATAAACCACTTTACATTTGTAAGTTTTTTGTCTTTCATTGTGTTTGCTTATGAATGAATGTATATTAATCTATTTAATTTCAACCACCAAAATCGGTCATGGAATTTCAACACTGCTGAGAATAGCTGTATTGAAGCCGCTCCGTCTCATCCTTCGACCGAATCTTTGGTACATCTCGGTCTCCTCACCGCCGGGTCCCGCCGGATCTCGTCGGGGAAGACCGTTGACGGACTCGGGCCGCAGCCACACGATAAGTATGGACGTGACAAAGCCCGCGGCGTCATTACTACGCAACCGGCGAAGGCTTTGACAAGCTCGCTTCCAAGCCCGCCAGTCGTGAGCCCGATGACCTATGGTCAGCTTTGAGCATGACGGCGATTAGTTGCTGGACAGTTTCGAGAGGGTGCTGATATGTGTTGGGCGATGCCTTCGATGGGCGGACAGTAGTCGAGATCTTGCTTATATTTATCGTTATCGTGATGGTGATGGCCTTGATGGGCCTGTAGTAGTCGAGGCCAAGCTCAAGGGAGGGTCGCAACAGGCTAAATAAAACCGCGCCATCTCCGAGCCACTCAACTCAGAACGTCAAGAAACCGCTCGATGGCGAACTGTCACTCATGGCAAATGAGCGAGGTGGTGACAAGATCGAAGAGCTTGAAGGATCTTAGGGGTTGGAATAATAACCTGTATTTCTTGGTGTTACCCATTTGAGTAGAGATGGTTCGCGATAGTGTGTGATTTACCCAGACCCCAACTCATCACATGAAAATTGTAAGGAACAGACTCTTCAAGTTGTTCAAATAGCATATGACTGACACAAAAATGGACACGTTGATGTGACACTGAAGTGTCCATTAAACGTATATATAACACATATGCAGAATATAATCGTATCCCCTACAATTTCAGACTTTCCAATTGTAAAGCATCCCAAGGCCCGACCCTTATTGCCTGCCCAACTTATTCAACCGGTCCCTGGCGATGGCCATCATGTCCGTCAGTCCCGTCGTGAGTTCCTCGTCCACGTTATCCGTGGCAAGGCGCTGCCCAATCACCTTGATGATCTCGGTGCGCGGGCGGCCATTGACGAAGACGACGAATTTGAAACCGTATCTCGCTTCGTAGTTCTGGTCAAAGTCGACAGTGGATGAACGCCAGCAGGTTTGATGGTTACATGGTGATTATACAAACCATTCCAGTCCCTTACTCAAAAAAAAAAAAAACCCCCAAATTGAAGGTACAACAAGCACGTCACTCACCTCGTTCAACTTCGCCAGCGTCCGGTTCACCTGCTGCTCCTGGGGCGAAACGGTCCTTTCCTGGTACCCCTGCTCTTTGAGCGACAGCGCCGACAGGTTAGCTGGATGCTCGCCAATGCGCGGGTGGGCGTTGATAACTTCAATCTTCTCTTCTCTTGTGAGCTTGTCACTCTGGATGAGGGCCTGTGCGCGGTCGATGAGTTCGCCGTACGACGAGTAGGGGCGTCCGGCATAGAGGTGGTCGCCGAGGGGTGGGGCAACTTCAAAGAGGGTGTTGACGGCAACCAGAAAGCCATCGCGAGAAGCGGTATTGAGCTCGGAGATGGGGGGGAGGACGGACATAGTGTTGTGTTGTATTGTGAGGTGGGGATAGATGTTCGAAAGGAGGTGGCTTTTATACGTGTCCGGGATGTCTTGGGTGTCACAAATTTCTAATATTTTCACCCTAACCCTCGCCATCCGCCGAGTAGACCGGCTCCTGCGGCCAATATACATGCCTCACCCAACCCAATGGGTCTTCTGCGACTTCAATTGGGCTCCGCCCACGCTGATTCATGGCTTTGCGAGGCTCCGGCTCCCATACATCCACCAGCGCCACTTGGGACTGTTTCCTTTGCTGTCCTTAATTTTTCTTTTGTGGCTTAATACAAGCAATCTGCGACACCCACCACGACTTTTCTTTTGTGGCTTCATTACAGGCAATCTGCCAGCACGATATGGATGACGATGGCCTGATTATGAACTTTGCTCCCAGCTCTGGCGTTGGGAGTACATATCGTTCTGTAAAGCCGGCGCTCAAGAAAGGGTCATGGAAACAGCGTCTCAGGGTCAAGAAGAACATTCAGCGGAAGGAGCGGAAGTTGGCGGCAGTCCAAGATTCGGCACGGACAGTGTTGAACAGCGAGTTTGTGAGCGCGGGCGGGAGACGAACGAGCGACGTGCGTGAGAAGCAGAGCGATCGCCCGGTTGGCACTGCGACGCCCGCGACCAAGGTGATGCACGGCAAGCCGCAGGTGATATCGTCCCTGTTTTCGTACAACCCCGAGATCCGCAAAAAAGACCCCGCTGTCAAAGACGCCACCAAAAAGAAATCGCTCAGCGCCCCCAGCAACGCTCCCGTCTCAGACACCACGACTTTTCAGGGTATTGGCATCGATTCCGACCTGGTGGCACATATGACTGACAAGCTGGGTGCGCAGAAGCCAACGCAGATCCAGCGCCGGGCGATCCCTATCCTGTTGGGCCCCTCGCGCAGGCAGGTAGTCATCGACGATATCGAAGTGCCCGACGAGGATGTGGACGCGGTCGTGCAGGCCGAAACCGGGTCGGGCAAGACGCTCACCTACTTGCTCCCGATCGTGAATCGCCTAATCCTGTCCTCGACGACCGACGCCTCCTCCACCAACGCCTCCTCCACCTCCGCCAAACGCTCTGTTGGTACCCTCGCCATCGTTCTGACCCCGACACGCGAGCTCGCGCAGCAGGTGCTAGGCGTGCTGCAGACGTTGCTGAGTCTGCCGCCGTGCGGGACGACAGGGCGGCGGCGAAGCCATTGGATCGTGCCAGGGGTGGTGATCGGCGGGGATAAGAAGAAGTCGGAGAAGGCGAGGCTGCGCAAGGGAGTGAACGTCCTGGTCAGCACTCCCGGACGTCTGCTGGACCACCTGCAGAACACTAAAAGCTTCGAGATCGAGAATTTGCGTTGGCTAGTGCTGGACGAGGCAGACCGTTTGCTGGATCTTGGGTTCGAGGAGACACTTAGGTCCATTGTGACCATCCTGGACGAGCGGACCGCGGGGAGAGGACGTGGCACCCGCCATGAGGATTCGGATTTGTGGCCCGGGACGAGGCAAACCGTGCTGTGTTCGGCGACGCTCAGGGAGGACGTGAGGCGGTTGGCAGGGACGAGTTTGCGGAATCCGGTGTTCATTAGGGGGCAGGGGGAGGAGGGGGTTGCAAGCGTGAAGCGGTTACATGATCGGTCAGACACAGCGGGCAAGAAGGGCAGGGAAGATGTTAACGCGATGGACGTGGATGATGCGCCGGAAGCAAAGTTCTCGACCCCAAATCAACTAAAGCAAACGTACGTACTTACTCCAGCCAAGCTTCGGTTGGTCGCGCTAGCGGCGATGCTGCGATCGTGTTTCGTAACAAGGCAGAGTGGTATGGAGAGTAAAGTGGATAATAAGGTCGTGGTATTCTTCTCGTGCTGTGATTCGGTCGATTTCCATCACGATCTGTTCGCAAATGCTGGGAAGGCGCAGAGAAAGAGATGGGCGGGTGATTCGTATGAGGAGGAGGAGGATGGAGAGAACGAAGAGGACGAAGGAGAAGAGGAGAGCCCAGAACATAGGGTGCTGAGGGAGGTGCTGAAAGCTCAAAAGGACGAGCCGACGGCACAGAACAGCAACGGCAAGAAAGTTGACCAACCCGACGCGCAACTGCCACCCAAGCCCTTTGCGATCGGCACCGTTCTCCCCGACGTCCCGCTCTACCGCCTCCACGGCGAGCTCGCGCAGTCGATCCGAACACAGGTGTATCTCGACTTTCGCAAGGCCGCCACGGGCGTCCTCTTCTGCACGGACGTGGCGGCGCGCGGGTTGGACTTGCCCGACGTGACTCGCATCATCCAGTATGACGCCCCCGCCGACCTAAAGGACTACGTGCACCGCGTAGGGCGGACTGCCAGATTGGGTAGGCAGGGCCAAGCGACGTTGTTTCTACTCCCGAGTGAGATGGAGTACTTGGACGTGTTGAAGGCACAGGAGTTGAAGCCCGAGCCGGTTAAAGTTGAGAGCGTGTTGATGGGTTTGGTAAGCGAGGCGAACGGGAAAGATTTCCAGACACCGGCGACGGAGTTACAGAACACGTTTGAGCGGTATGTGTTAGCGGACGAGAAGGTAGGCGATAGCCCCCACCTCTTTCCTTTATGATATTCTTTGATTTACCTGGTCAGTTCATCTTATGCTGTTTTATTAAATTATCAACAGCGCATGACCCTCACCCGCAACGCCTACTGGTCGAGCGTACGAGCGTACGCGACGCACTCGGCGGCCGAGAAGCACATCTTCCACATCAAAAAGCTACATCTAGGCCACCTGGCAAAAGCGTTTGCGCTGCGCGAGGCGCCGTCCAATATGCACGCTACGCAGTCACGGAAGAAGCAACATTGGGAGAAAAGGGACGAGGAGAAGGATGGGGGGAAGGGCGGGAAGGCGCCCAAGAAGAGGAAGTTGGATCCGTCGGCGGAGTTTGCGATCGGGGATCTGAGTAAGATGGTGGGACCGACGACAAGGAAGAAGACGAGGAAGTGAGGGGTATTCGCAATATAATTATAATTGTTGTGAGTGGGCGCTAATTATATCCCTCGAGAATAATGGTTGAAACCTCTCAAGCCAATATAAGGACCTTGCGACTTTCGCTCGATTTGTGACACATTTTTGTTCGAACGTTGTTGTAAATAAATTAAATAAATTTATTTATCGCGCTTTGGTTGTCAAGATCAAACTTATCGCCCAAATGAGGCAGGTGATCCTTCTCACCGCAGCAAAACTCCAAACTGGAAATGATGACGTAGACACTCAACTGCTATCTGGGCCTTCTTGCTGTTCAAGCACACACGCGTTAGACCATCGATCGCGTAGTACCTTCGCACAATGGAAACCGTTTTACGCGTACAAAAACTCAAGAACCTAATACTAGAAAATAAGAACCACCTCAACACCTTCCTAAAGGGCAAGAAAGGCCTGGAGGTACAGGTAGTGAAGGTATGCGTGTAAGAAACCTGCGTTCTCTAAGCTTTGTTTTTTTTTGAGACCCGCTGACCGCTCGAACTGGTGCTCCCAGTTCCTCTCCTACCGGACGGAGCAGAATCCAAAGCAGATAATCACCGCTGAGGTATCAGACTCCTTCAACTGGATTAAGGTTGCATTTTCACTGGAATTTACCGACCACTTTGAAAGGTGCGCGTTATATAATAAGAATATATGACTACTGCGCCCCCCTCTCGTTCATTCTCTTCTCCGCGTCGATCTCACTCGCGAAAACTCCCCCTTACCCCTACCCCCCTTCTTCAGCTCACAAGGCAAAGGTCGCACTCTCACATCCATCCACGGCGCCCTTATCAATTTGCTTGAGTACAGAATTGGCTTGCACCAGGAAGCCGGTACCTTGGCATGCCACATCGACGTACTCAGCTTCGTGTTTATGGGCGGCGAGGGTAATTTCACGGATGGCGAGCCGGTATATATATGTTGTGAACCGGAAGTAAAGGAGTGGCTGCAAACGGTAACGAAGGAAGAAAGGGAAATGAAGATGCAAAGGCAAAATGGAAGGTGAGTTTATGCAATTGTAGACGATACATTCACTGCGAGGAGAGTGTGGGGTGTTCAAGACACTGTCACCAATGATCTCAATATTAAGCACAAAGGTTTAGTCGTAAATGTATCCTCATTCCTTTCACTTTGAACCTCTCTTTCCCCCCAATACAGGGAGATTCAATCTCAAGCATTTTCCAATCAAAGTAACTTTCCATTCATAATACACATACATAGAGCTATGATGTATTAGTTGCTCGACGACCCTCAATGTTTCTCAATTCGGTCTCATTACTCCTCTTAGGCGCCGGCGAGACGGAACGTAGCCAGATCCGACTGTTGAGCTCGCTCTTCACGCAAGCCACTATGCAACAGGTGGCGCTTTGGTTTTAATTACATATCTACGTCTTTATCTCGTTCACGAGGCCGACTGCTGACTCTGTCAGAATGCTTTTCTAGCGCCGCGCCTCGATGCCTGACGACGGCTACTTCGACGAAGAGAGTTTGGACGGCGTGGACATGTCAGCCATGCTGGAATTACAGCACGATGATCAAGCGAACAAAGGAGCGCGGCGGGTGGGGAGGAATTCTTTGCTGGTGAGTTCGTGCTGGCTGACGAGGATGGGACTGTGAAATATGACCCTTTCGCTTCGTCGATTGGGATGGTTAGCTGATGCCGATACATGTTATTTTATGTCAATGTGCGATAGGATATAAGGAAGCTGACGATAAGGGATTGCAAGATACCGCCGCGTCAGCAGGTGATCTTGGATGCGTTAACGAGTACGTTTGCCTAGTTTGGGACATTTCTCTGGGTGGTATGTCGGCCCTGTATGCGAATCTCGCGTGCCTTGTACCTGCGATGAACCCACTTTAGCCAACTTCTTTGATACCATTTAGAATCCAAGCAATTCCCCATCGAATGCAACACGGAGGCTGGCATGTTCACGCAGATGACGTCTTATCAAGAGTCGTTTGATACCCAATTACAGGTTAGTTAGTGCAAATCTAGGAGACGGCTTTGCTGTTGCATATGGGATGGGAAAGAGTGGACTTGCGTTGGGAACCTGAGATCTATCTTTGATTATATTATCCGCAGGGTGTCGCGTACCCACCTCCGCTCCCTCCCTTGACCATTTCCTCCATCACTGCCGTCATTACCGGGTCTGAACAGCCATCCTTGGTACAAGTGGCTCAACCGCCTCCTCTCCCGACCGACGATGGCACACAAACCCACCGCGGTTCCGACGACTCCCAGTTAGCCGAATCATTGCCTGGTCGACAGGACCTGCCGTCGACCTCGGGCGCCGACGACAACGTCGGGGATATTACTTGCCTTTCGACGGGGAGGTTCGATGCGCTGTACGATTCGCAGATTTCGTTGGAATTGACGGGTGATGATGATGTAGCGTTGGCGTTGATGAACATGAACTCATATAAGGAGAAGAGCCGTACAGATGCCGGGGAGGAGGTGACAGAATCGGCGAGCGGCGAAGGTGTGTGGAAGGGTGTTGCATTTGACGGTCCGGACGTGTCAACCGCACAGGGCGAAGACGATCCCGTCAAGGACGGCACGGGGCCCATGTGGTCGATGCCAGTCGTTACAAACGATCCCGTCACGGGGCCCATGTGGCCGATGCCAGTCGTTGCGAACTCGTATGAGTCGGTGATCATGCTGAGGATGTCCCAGTCGCCGATGACGCAGGTGGCGGCGCGGGACGACGACGACACGCAAATATGGCATTCACAGGATAATGATGAGTGGTTGTCCCTGGAGACGCCCGCGGACAGTACCGGGGTGCGTGGCGCGCTGCCGCCGCCGTCGGCTCTCTCGCAGTCGAAACAATTCAAGTCGGAAAGGTCGGCCATGCCCACGAACGTCACGAGCCGGGGCGTGGCGATCGAGAGCGAGGCTCCTTCGTCGTTGCATGTTGTCGAGTCGTCGGTGGGCTCGATCAAGTCGCGTGGGTTGGAGGATGATCACCCGCCGCAACAGTCTCCTCGTCAACTTCTGACCCAGAACTCGCCGATGCAGTTCATGACGCAGAGCATGCTGCTGTATACGCAGCCGCCGGGTATTGGGGATTCGTATGGGAGCGAGGATGAAGACGTTCAAATTGAGGGGGTGCCGCTATTGTTATCGCCGCGACCGGAGGAAAGTCGGCGGGATGTTAAGGATAAAGTAGAGAAGGAAAAGGAGGTGGAGATGGAGAAGCATGAGGGGCCGAAGGATGAAATCATGACGATGACCGATGGCGACAGTGTAGAGGAGGTGGATGTGCAGGGACGAGGAAACGATGCGACCAGTTCGCAGTGTGCGAGGGAGAGCGTAGAGGTGGCTCAAGAAGACGAGGACTCTGACAAAGCGGATATGCAATGCCACCGGTTTTCTGATCGAGATACGTTTCTGGTACCCGATTCAATGGGCGAGGATACTGACGACGATGGCTTCCCGTACTTGACACATGAGTCGGCAAAGGTAGCGAACCAGGACGCCGCACCGAAGTCGCAGGAAGCGCCGTCGCAGGAGCAAGAGCAGGAGCAGGAGCAGGAGCAGGACGACATACGGTTGCTTATTTCGAGCGTGGGATCAGAGACTATTTACGTGTTAACGCCGTCGGCAGTTGGGGAGGATGATGGCGATCAGACGCCATTCTCTCAGTTTCACGACTCTCTTGAAGATGACGACTGTACAGTGGCGGATGGAAGCGGGTGCTCGCCATTCATGGACACGCAAGCAACAAATTTGACAGAATATGATTTCCCTGCGTCCACGGTGGTTCCCACCCTGATCAAGGAGACGTCTTTTGTTGGGTGCAGCGTGCCTGATGACAGTGTGTCTGATGACAGTGTCGGTGATGACGAGGCCGAGGTAGCACAAACACAAGGGAACGCGGGAGAGTTGGAAGAGGCGGTAATGGCAACTGATGATGGTGATGATGGCAAAGAACCAACACTGGTCCCGCGGACTGTCGCCGATGCTGATGACCAAGAAACGCAATGGGAACCTCCGTCGCCCCCGCCGCCCTCGCAGCATCGTGAGCCTTCCCCGAAGGTGGGCCCATCCCTCACAACCAAGTCCCGCTCATCTAGTCCGGACCTTTGGGTGGAGATCCCGGCTCGAATTTGCAGGAAGAAGCTTCCGCCGCAGCTGGAAAAGCTTCCACCGCAGTTGGAAAAGCTTCCATCGCAGCTGGAAAAACCTCCACCGCAACTGGAAAAGCCTTCACCGCAGCTGGAAAAGCTTCCACCGCAGCTGGAAAAGCTGGCAGAACAGGAACGAGAGCCAAAATCTGACACGGGACCAGCCAAACAACCAGCTCTGGAGCCAGTGCTGGACCCAGAACAAACCGTACACTCCGTCGTTTCACCACATATTAAGTATGACGCTGGTTCTACCACATCGTCGTCGTCGTTGTCGTCTCGTGAACCATCGCCGTCGCAGGAGTTCCTTGGGGCTGGGAGGTTCAGGAAAAAGGAAGTGGAAGTGGAAGTGAAGAAGAAGGTGAAGTCGGCGAACAAGCGTGTGCAAGGACGAGTGCGCGGGCGCGGGCGATCATCTTCGCTCAAGTCCTCAGTGACTGTGGATGTTGTTCCGCCAGCACCACGTTCACCGGTCAGCAACGAGAGCGAAGAGCCTAACGAAGGGAGCCAGCCTGACGAAGGGAGCCAGCCTAACGAAGGGAGCCAGCCTAACGAAGGGAGCCAGCCTAACGAAGGGAGCCAGCCTAATGAAGTGGGCCAGCCTAACGATGTGAGCCAGCCTAACGAAGTGAGCCAGCCTAACGAAGTGAGCCAGCCTAACGAAGGGAGCCAGCCTAACGAAGGGAGCCAACCTAACGAAGGGAGCCAACCTAACGAAGGGAACCAGCCTAACGAAGGGAACCAGCCTAACGAAGGGAACCAGCCTGCGGTGCAGAACAATATCGAGTCCGCGATCGCAGAGGCACCGCCCGCCCGAACCGCCCGAAGCTCGTTGCGAGGTGATGATGCGGGTGGGACGCCTGTGCGAGGCCAGGTGAGACGACGTGAGGAAGAGGGTGTATCCGATATGCTACCAGGAAAGAAGAGGGTCAGGTGGCAAAACGATCATGGAGAGGAGCATGACGAGCAAATGAAGGAACGAGACACGATTACGACTTTATCGCAGCGGGGGATGAGATTGCGGAACCGAACTATGGCAAGAAGGATTCGAAATGAAAAGGCGGTAGTGAAGCCGGAACCGGAGCTGGGACCGGAGTTGCTAGGACCAGAGTTGGAGCCGGAGCCGGAGCGGGAGTCGGAGCCGGGGCCGGGGCCGGGGCCGGGGCCGGAGCAGGAGCTGGCTCCGAGGCCGGAGCAGGAGCAGGAGCTGGGACCGAGGCTGGAGCAGGAGCAGGAGCCGGGACCGAGGCCGGAGCCGGAGCCAGGGCAAGGGCCGGATCAGGGGCCAGAGGGAGAGAATGAAGCCGACGAGGTTATGAAAGGGGAGGAAAAGCGCGATGAGGTGATGGGAGAGCTGAGCAATGAAGATGGTGAGGCGCATGAGCTTGTGTCGGGTGCGGAGGCAGCAAAATCGGTGGAGCAGGAAGAGGAAGGGGAAGACGAGTGGCGCATGGATCGGACAAGGAAAAGGAAAAGGAGATCTGTTGAAACATCCAATCAAATTCGGGTGGTAAAGCCGCGCAGCACCAAGGAGAAAAGGGGTTCGACACAAAAACGGTCTCAGATTGATGAAATCGTAGAGGGTGGAACCGCCATACCCCAGCCTACGCCGAATGCTTCGAGAATATGCTCGGGCACAACCTTAAACAAGCATGTTGAATCACACGAAACGGGCTCGTCAACCCATTTAAGAACTCGTTCTGCTTCGATATCCAAGCGTGCCGACTCCATCGAAACGACCACATCGAGCCCCCCCCGAACTCGTGAAAGCTCCACTCGCAAGCCTCTCGATTCGCACGGAATGTCCGTGTCGACCTTGCCCCGAACATCTTCGTCGATCGTGTCTCGAACATCTTCGGGCACGATGCCCAAGCGCTCGGAAACGCGCGGTACGACAGCGCCAATTCCTTTGAGAACTCGAGCGAATACCGCATCAGAGGTTCCTAGTTTGTTCAAATCGACGGATGTTCCTGCAATCCTGCCCTCACTCGCACGCTGGCTCGCCGATTTGCGTGCGTCTATACCGCCTTCATCGTCGCGGAAAGAGATCGAGCTGGAGTTTATGGATGATCCTGGGTTTCCGCTCCGTGTGCCGAAGAGGCCGTCGAGTTATGCGGTTGTGGCGGAGGTGTTGAGAAATGCGAGGAGGGCAAAGGGAGAGGTCAGCGATGGGCGAGAGTAATGTTAGGAGGTGCTTGGTACATCTTACACGTTTGAAGCGTGGTGGGCATTTGTATAATTCTTTTGTGTACATAAATATATACGTAAATTAGTCTCACTTGCATAAATGTCCGTGGAAAGAATCACATTTTTTTGGCTATAGGTAAAGCATACTGTTACTAATTTCCCGAGCTGTCTTTTGATGATGGATCAAAAATTTAACCAAGACACCATTACATAGGCCTTTTTTGTTTGAATCGCACAATGTGTTACGTTGAAACGGTTTCGAACATTCCGGAATAAACAGCACTTTTCGTATTACATGCTTGACTACAATAATTTTTCTTTGAGTTTGGTCATATAAGGAGCAGTGTTGTTTAAACTTTTAATTTTTATACTAATAATTTTAAAATAATATTATTATAATATTTTATCTTTTTTTATATAAAACTCTAATATTAATACTAAAAGAATATAATTACATTTAAACTATATAAAATAGCTAACTATTGATAATTAATAATTAATATATTGCAGTTCTGAGTCAAAATTTTATATAGACCAAATGTAATAAATCAGAGGTCAACAAGCTGACCACAGCTAGTCAATCAGATTGGGTAAGCAAATTTGCTGATGAGGAAAAATACTCAAGAAAATATAGAAAAATATAGAACTTTAATGAAAATGAGCAGGTTTTATCAATCTTGAGATACTAAGAAAAAGCTATATCTAAGCAGATTAAGTATATCTCAATAAGAGTTATATAGGATTATTTTTACTAAGATATATAACTGAGATATATTAACTTCTATTATTATTTTTATAATTAAAAATTCATATATATAAAAATAAATACATTGAGTATATTCTTATATTTTTGAGACAATATCTATATTAATAGTTTGAATAGATTTATAAAAAAAATTATATTATAATAATATTTTTATAAAAGATAAGAAATTTTGATAAAAATTAATAGTAGTTATATAGTAATTATATATAATAAAACTATATACTGATAGAATTAATATATTGTAAATAATTAAGATGACTATTAGCTCTAAGTTCTAAATATTGTAAAGAAGTACTAAGTATAGTCTAAGTATTACTTTTGGGTTCTTATACTGATAAAAGTGTTATACTTATATTTTAAGTTAATTAGACTTAGAATTGTCAATAAGTTAGATCTAAGAATTCTGTAATAAGAATATTACTTTATTCTTATATTTAGAGAAAATAGAGCCAAGGTTACAATATACTCAATATAGAGAATATTTATACAGATTTAAAGCTATATATAACTAAATATAGTATACTAAATATATCTAGATAGCTATATTATATTTAGTATCTATAACTATTAGTTGGAAATTCTTTAGAAATTTTTATAGAAATTTCTATTAGAATTTCTATTAGAAATTTTAGTAGCTTATATATAATAATTTATTATATCCTTCTCTTTTTTATTTAAACCTACTTATTAGATTCAGTACTAAACTTTAAATATTTATCAAACTAAAGTATAGTATACTAAACTACTTAAAAAATGATATTATTCTATTGTTCATTACTCAAATTAGTAATATTCTTAGAGGATACTCTATAGAGGTAGTTGAGAACTTAGAGTCAGATATAGAAAAGAATATAAAGTTTTTTGACAATAACATAGATATAGTTGTCAATAAAAAGACAGACTTATTGTTTAGTACTGCTGAGAGTAGCTTATTAATAGATAAGATATCTAATCTCATAGTACTTCTTTAATTTTTATTAGTAATAGAAAATCTGAAAATATTAGATTCTTCTAAGATATTATTAGACTTTATTTGGATCTGAGTTTTTGGAGATTTATATATTGATAGAGAGTTTCTTGATAGTATATATATAGTGTAACGGTGACCCCAGAATGATGATATCAGCACAGGAGACAGCCTTTCCTTACAAGCCACCAGATCGGAGTATAAGAAGATTATACGGCATATGAGATGAACAATGATGACTAACTGTAAGTCATTGTGACCACTGCACAAGCATCCTGAAGAATATAAAAGAAGGATCAAGGAACTGCAGTAGCAGCAATCAACAAGAACCACCAATCCCAAAATAGCTCAAAGACTTATCACAAACAAAATGCCTGCTGCCCACCAAACCTCAAGGTCAAGGAACCACCAAGGTATCTCAGTCGAAGAAAGGATGTTCCAAGACATCAGAAGAGCCATGAGGACCTGCTCAAGAAGGACTCCTAGTGTCAACCTGGGCACTGCAGACCCTTATCACTTCATTCTCTACTGCCATAAAATGGAAACAAGGATCACCATTGCTACCAAATGCCTCCAAATGTGGCAGGAGTATGAAATAGGAAACCTCCTCTGCCGGGAGTTCCCACAGGCCAGCACTCAAGAGCTACAAGATGCCACTCCCATGGATATACGCGAAACAAGGATAGCTAAGAAGATCCATCAGATCTTCAGGTATGCACCATGGTCGATCCCCAACTTGGAGTATGTTAGAGTCTCAGATTTCAGAGACCTGTCATCCCACTGTATCAATGCACTAGAAGCCAGGGTGGCTATAGAAGCCCAGTCCACTATCACCCTCAACAGTGAAGAAGTAGAAGACTTCTGGCACCCCATCCTCCAGGACAACCCAGACCAATTCCTGCAAGGATTGATCTCAGTATTCCAAGGCCCAAGCATCCGGGTTAGATCTCTCCAAGACCCCACATTTGTTTCTTATTTTGTGGAAGAGAACCTCATAGACTGGAGAGCTCTAGATCTTGTTCCTGATTTTCCCACCACTGCTGAATGTGATGACGTCATCGATGATGTCATCCCGCATGATATACCCAAAGCATGCGAAGTACGCGAAATACATGACCTGCATGACGAATTCACAGATCTCATCTCCTTCAGTGATGATGACAGTGATGATGATGAAGAAGCCCCCATGGTCCTGAACTTTCTGCTCTAAGTTCTTTGTTATACTGGATAATGCTAGCACTGGTATTCTCATGTAACACTGGATAATGCCAGCACCAGTATTCTCATGTAACACTGGATAATGCCAGCACCAGTATTCTGAGGTGACACGAAATTATTCTAGTACTGGTATTTTGATGTGATACTAAATAATGCCAGCCCTAGAACTTGGTAGTTTTAGTTATTGGAATTTATATTTAGCTTTATATCTTAGCAACCATTGAATTATATTTTGTATAAATACCCATCTTATTTCCTCTGAAATAAAGTCAGTTCCAGTTTCACTTACACACACTTCCTTGTAAGCAATCTAAGAGATAACAAGACAGTTAAAGATAAGAAGTTTGAGGACTATAAGACCTTAGGAAGGCACTCCAATAAGAACTTGCTTATAACAACTTGAGTTAGTCTAAGAGATACACCTTGAAGAGAATCTGGCATATTTGAAGGACTCAGCGACCACTATATGACAATAGATATACTGCTCTGATTTCTGAATTAACTTCTTTACTTAGATAGTAGAGATGATATTGTATTTGAGTTTTGGCTTTTTTCTTAATCTGTTCTAACTGTAGCTTAATATATTCTAGAGAGATTATATTAGTTTACTAGTCAATATATGGGTTTTTTTAAGTGAGCTAGGATTTTCTAAGAATATAATATAGAAGGGGGTTTTGTACAGATACCTGAATATTGGCTGAGAGAGTGTGAGGTGTTTGGTGATTTTTGAATTGCTATAGGGAAGTATTTGGGAGTTCAGAGAATAGAAGATATAGTGGGGGGCCATTGGGAGGACTTGAAGATATGGCTTATAGAGAGAGTAGAGAATGAGTAACTTATATATAGCTGAACCTTGGCAATCTGAGTGAGACTGACTGAGTATTAGCTCTTTATATTTGAGGAAGAGTAGTAGTTGAGTCTTACTGAAGGGTTGTCAAGATGGGATGGATTGATGGAGGATCTCTTGACTAGCTAATGGATGGGCTGAGGGACCTTAGGGTAGCTACCATCACTAGCTCATTGATAGGGTCTGCTGACAGAGTGGGGGTTGAGTAGAGGTAATTGCAGGCTGAGTAGTATTCAAATAAGTAGAGATTAAGGAGGTCCCTCCTAGTATGATTAGATAGTGAGCAGAGTTAGATAGTATATAATATTGTATTTCTCTATATAGATTGCTTAGTAATAAAAGAGTCCAAGTGATTATAAAATATATATATATATATATATATATATATATATATATATATAATATAAAATATCTATTTTATAGTATATATAGTCTCTTAGTTATAGAAATATATTTTTGTAGATTTTAAAGAGGTTCTAAGTTGTTCTATTTTCAAATATAGTAATATTTTCTTTTGAATTTCTTTATATCTTGAGTCTGAACTTGTCAGTAGTCTCTTGTTAAAATAATACTTATTTGCTCTACTATTAATGAGAACTTCAATAAAGCTTCCTTTGATTTTTCTTTATAGATAGATATATTCAGAGTTGTCTTTTTACTAAGTAGTAATTATTTCTAAAGAGCCTTCTTCTTTCTAATCTTATATATCTCTATCTTCTTTATTGATGTTCTTAATTTCTTTATTCTATTATTCTGAGATAGTTGACTTATATACTTTTTGAATTTGAGAATATTATAATATATTCTCTGATATATTCAAAATATATATCTTAATTTTATAAGGTCATCATCCTATAGAGACATATCTATCTATAATGTGCTAATACTATTTCTGATCTCAGTCTTGATATTTTTTAATATGAATAATCTTCTATATCTTAGTCTTCTCCTTGGCCTTATCAGAGTACTTTTCTGTTGATCTAAAAGTTTTTCTCTTCTATTGGAGAGTAATAGTTTATTTGTTTCTTTGACTTTAAGATTATTATATATTATCTTAATGATGGCTTGAGTGATTTATTTTTCATATATAATTTCAACTATCTTCTATCTAGTGTTATACATATAGTAAGACCTTGATTTCATCTTTGAATTCTTAGTCTATAACTTCTCTAGCTATATAGAGTCTCTCTTCCTTAGCCAGACTACTCTTTTCTATAAAACAGATATAGAATTTTTTAGAGATCTCTATTCTAATACCTATGCTAATAGTTGCTTACTTATTTAGTTTGATAATTACTTCTATGTTATAGTAGAGATTATAGCTAATATCAGATTTATATACTTTGTCTGGGATTTTTGCAGTGATATAGAATCTCTTGACCTTGATTTTTTCAGAGATTCTTTTGAGATTATCTCCTATTATAGTAATAGTATATAAGAAGAATAGTTCTTTATTTGTAATGATCTTTTTGTCAGAGTATTTGCAAGACATATATCCTCTCTTTTTATAGTGAAAATAGGCTCCTTTTTTTATGAGCTCTTCTATTTCCTTATCAGATAGTTTCTTAAATCTATCTTGTGATCTTGAGGACTTATTTTAAGATTTATACTTCTTCTCAATTAATATTATTTATCTCCTTTATTATTATTTCTATTAGTACTTCTAAATAAATCAAATTAATTTAAATTAAATTGAATTGAAAGTCATTCAAATTGAATTAAATTAGGAATTTTTAAATTTGAATATCAAATTTAAATCAAATCAAATTTAAATCAAATTAAAGTCTAATTTAATTTGATTGAATTGAATTAAAGTTAAAATATTTATCCCAAATTCAAAATATAATAACTCAATAGAAATATATACAAATTTAATATTCTTTATTATACTAAATTCTCTATCATAAGGTATTTGAACTAGTACTCCTAAACAAATTAAATCAATTCAAATTAAATCAAATTGGAGATCATTTAAATTAAATCAAATTAGAGATTTTTTAATTTGAATAAAGTTCAAATTGAATCAAATTCAAATTGAATTGAGAGTCTAATTTGAACCCTATTTTTCAAAATATAATACTTTAATGAAAATATATTCAAATTTAATAATTATTAGCTTTTTAGATTTCTCTTATATATATAGAGAAATCTAACAAGCTAAAGATCATTAGATTTGAATGTGTTCTCATTGAGTTATTATATTTCAAAAAATAGAGTTCAAATTGAATCTTGAATTAAATTAGACCTTTGATTTGATTTGAATTGAATTGAATTAGATCTTTGATTTAATTGAATCAAATCAAATTTGGGTCAAATTTAATTTTTTTTTTTTTTTTTTTTTTTAACAGACTCATAGTCCCGCGGATTTTTATTGGAAGAGAACCTAGACTATATAGGCCAAAACCCTCCTCTACCACCCACTGAACAATATCCTCTCATTAATCTAGGCTACTAAATTATCCAGCAGTCCCACTGCTCTAGCTATACCTGTTAAACACTAGCTACATTGACCCCCATGACATAGATCAGACTTGTCTGCTCACTAGGGCTGGATAATCATTTATATGCAAGAGCACACCTATGTGTCAGATCTAGTAGCACCAGGACTGAATAAAGAATAGCCCCCTGAACTCTAAAAGAAAGTCCAAGACAAAGAAAAACCCCCCAACTAATCAATAGAGAGTAAAGTAGATTCAAAGCAGGTGAGTAAAGAACTTATATGCAGAACCTTCTGCAAAGGACTTACACATGGGCTAGGGTCAGAAAAGACTTCACTCCCACTCTCTGAGTCTATGGGCCTTAATCACATTACTGTGTCAGCTCCTGGTTCTAGTTAGATACTGCCAAATAAGGAAGGCCCCACTCCCCAAACCTATGGGCCTTGATCGCATTGCCACATCAGCTCCTGGTTCCAGTTGGGTACAGCCAGAATGCTGGCCCCTGTACTACCCCACCCTCTACCAGTTAATCGAAAGGCCCCACTGAAATATTATCTGTCCCAACCCTGATGACTGCCCCCAGCCTGGCACTCCACTGGTTTACTGTTATTGCCCTTTCTCCTATCTGTGATGGTCATCTCCCCTCCCATCCCGACAACACCCAAAAAACAGCCACTTATATCAGAACTGTGCTCACCGGAAAGCTTGCCAAAGCCAGAGGGCCCCACTATAGGTACTGAGGACCTACAGGTAACCTATACTGAGCACTTGATGCCCAAGATCAGCTGACTTCCTATGTAGCCTGAGACACACTGAGACAGTACCTTGTTGGTGATAGCAAAAGGAAGAAGGTACTGCACCAAAATGAATGCACTCCAGATGTAGCCAAAAGTACTAGAAACTACAAAAAAGTGGAGAAGACACTGATCTGATACTGATAAAGGGGCAACTCATCACCATTGCCTCTCTCCCACTATCCTGTAATAGGTACAGCAAACCAACCTAAGGTAAAGAGGGTAATAATTGTGGAAAGTAGACTTGGAAGGTTACCTACCAAATCTTTGTGACTAGTAAGATAGTAGAGAAAGGGGCTGATTTAATTCAATTTAATTTATTAAAAATACTATATTGAATAAGCTAAAATGTATTAAATTTAAATATATTTTAGTCAAGTTATTGAATTTTGAAAAATTAATTCAAATTGAACTTTAAATTAAATTGGACCTCAATTCAATTTGAATTAAATCAAATTAAGTCTCAATTTAATTTAATTTAATTTAATTTATTCTAAGTATTAGTTTCTATTATCTCTTAACTTTTGGGTTATAAGAATGATGCATGTTCTGATAATAGCTTATTCTAAGTACTATTGCTTATATAGACAATTATAGGGTCATTCTTATTTATAAATTTTCTCTGATAACTATCTGAGAATAGTATCAAAGAAGTAGATAGCTTGAGTTCTATTTATAGTCTATTCTTATTAGCTATATTCTACTTCTATAATATTTAGAAGAGTTTTTAGTTTTATAGCAAATACTTTAAGATCTTCTTTTCCATTATTGTAAAATTGAAGGTTCTTAAGCTTGGTTTTGACTTCAGCAATATGGACAGAGCTATAAAACTATTAGATAATTAGTTCCTTTAGGCTCACAGTAGCTGAGTAGATTTTATAGTTAGAGTAATTATCTTTATCTTCACTTATATTAATTTTGATATAAGTTTCTTAGATAAGAGGGTATACTGATAGATTATACTCTACTGGGCAGCTATATCTATAAAAAGAGTAGTAATCTTCTCTACTTATAAGTCTATAGTTGTATAGAGATCTTCAATCTTATAGTGCTTATTATTATTAAGAGTATTATCTGAATTCTGATTATCATTTCATCCATTGATATAATAATTAGTATTAACTTGTTTTATGAATTTTATTACTTAGTCTGCTTTGCTTTCAAATAGTGTAAGGTAGAGGTCTTTTGTAGATTTATTTGTTTTAATATTAATATAAAGAGCTTAAGTAAGTATGATTACTTAGTTAGCCAGTACTACTATCTTGTCATTTACTAATATCATTCTATTATCTCTGTTATCTATTTAGTGAGATAGTTAGGATTCTTCTTCTATTGTTATAATATATCAATTATAATTTAGGGTTAACTATTCTGAAGTAGGTGAGCTTATAGACTAGTGGTTTTAATGAGATAACTGTTAGATCTGCTGTGATTTTTAATAAGCTTGATATTCTTAATAGTAGTTCTATAACAGTGCTGGAACTACTAATATTAGGTTCAGATATCTCTTTAATTATTCTCCTAGGTCTGGATGATATAACAGAGACCTCACTAGATCCAGTAGCTTATAGTTCTTATTACTAGATTATTCTTACTTATATAGAGAATTTGATAATAGAAGTGAGATTTCTTTTAATAGATATAGTATCTCTTGTAGTTCAGAAAGGTCTTAGCTTTATAGTAGTAATTATTAGAAAGGAGGTTTAGAAAATATTTACTTATAGCCTTAATAAATTCTCATATATTTCTCATAAAAGTGACTGCTGATTAACTTATTGAATTTCTTCTTAAGTTAAGTGATATAGAGGACTTTTTTTATTAAGTGTGAGAAAGGTATTGAATATTTCTTAAATAGTTTCATTATTAAGTTTTTCAAACTCCTCTTAGCTAGTATAAATTTTAGTCTACTTAGTAATAATTCTATTAGATTCTTCAGCTTAAGTCTGGAGAGTATCTAGAGTAAAGATACTTTTTAACTATTACTAATAATATTAGTAATATTGATTAATTCTGATTATCTATAGTAGATTTCTGAAGAAAGATTACTCATAAATAAGAACTTCTACTATAAGAGGGTTACTTTATTAGAGTGCTATTATATAGTTCTGAAAGGGTTTTCAGAAAGTTCTAGATATTCTGGAAGACTATTTTCTTTAAGATCAAGATCAATTTCATATAGAATATATCCTCTATACTTATTGATTTTAAGATCAGATTAATATCTCAACCAAAGTCCTTTTTCAAACTAGTTCTGGATGTTCAGGAGTTTTTGTATTTCAGAAAGTTCAAGAAACTAAGACCAGCTTAGTTGAATTGGAATATTACTGCAGATAATACCCAATTAGGAAATTTTGTGATCTGGTTAGGAGTAGGACTTAATAGAGTATAGGCCCCCTAGGGGGATCAGATAGGGGTAGACCTAGTGTATTATATATGAGATAGACAGCTGTATTAATAAAGGAATGAGTCCAAGAGACTTTAAAAAA
>RBNI01001704.1:0-21224 GCA_003990745.1 Jimgerdemannia flammicorona | reverse complement strand
AAAAAAAAAAAAAAAAAAAAAAAAAAAATAAAGTAGGTGTTTTCCTTTTTTCAAGAGAGTCTCTTCATTTGAATGGCAGAGATGATTTCAATTCCCTGGTGGTTGGTATCTTCCTAGGGTGTCAGGGTGATCTTTCTGCCTTCGTGAGTTAGGTTAATCTTGTTGGTTCTTCAGTTGATGTCTGGGTTGTGCTTGGTCAACCAGGCTTTTCCTAGGATAATGTCTTGTTCTGGGAGGTCTACAATGCTGAAGTCTAACTTCTCTTGATATTTGCCAATCTTGAGCAAGAGATCCTCACAGATCTTGGTCAATGGTACAGTCTTGCCATTACTAAAGATAACACTCCTTTTCTCAGTTACTGGTCTGCTTCGGACTCCAATCCTCTTAGCAGTCTTGATGCTAATGTAGTTTCCAGTAGTACCACTATCAAGCAAGATATTGACATTCTGTCTGTGGACTTGGCCTGTGAACTTGATGCAACTGTCCTTCTTCTTGATGGTATTGAGCTCTTCATTTTCATTGTTGTCCCAATTGCTGTCAGTCTCCTCAAAGTCAGTTTCTCCCCATCCTTCACAAGGAGGGTTGTCTTGTTAGAGTTCCTCAGTCTGTTGAGCTTGGCATTTCTCAGATTGAATTTTGAAAACTTTGGAGAGGTATGCATGGCATTCACTAACATGTTCTATGCAGTACATTTGAACAGAATGAGGGCATTGTTTACATGATACATAACTATCTGCAATTCTCTTATATCAGTTTTCATCATTTTCCTTCATAGTAGTGACCTTTTGACTGAGAGGTTTGTTGGTAGATCCAAACCCTTTCTTACTATGGTCTGTCTGGGAGAGTTTAGGGACTTCTTCAATGGTGAGATCTTGACAGATTTCTTCAATGATTACTTGGGCAATTCTTTGGCCTGTTTTGACTTCAAATGATGTGTCTCCAAAATTTCACAAGATAACACGGATTTCACCAGTAAATCCTTGATCAACTACTCCTCCTCTTAGCCCAATGTTGAACTCTTTCACTAGGCTGCTTTGCTCAGCAAGATGGATGTATGTTCTTTTGGGAGCTTGTATTACAATTCCTGTTCACACTGTAGCATTGGTACTTGGTGGAATGGTGAGGTCTTGACTGCTATAGAGGTCATATCCAGTATTGGTTGGGTGGGCCTTAGTGGAGATGGTAGCCTTGTACCATATCTTCTGTACTTTGATGACATTCTCAGGGTTCTTCTTTCCTAGTCCTTCTCCAATGACTGTAATGTTCTGGTTACTGGGTTTGCCTGTTCTGTTCCTCTTCTCAGGGCATTTGAATGAGATATGTCCTGCCTTCTTACAGATGAAGCACAATCCCTTTTTGCAGAGCTGCTTTTTTTCATCCTCAGTAGGAGGTTTGGGTCCTCTGGGGTTTTGCTAGTTCCTTTGGTCATTCCTTTGATCATTTCTCCTGGTAGAATTTCTTCTATCTTGGTTATCTTTCTTGTGTTCTTGATTTCATAGAGCTTGTACAGCAAGGATTTCACAGGCTCTTCTTTATACTTGAGCAAAACACCATGAGTAGTGGGGGCATCCTTGGGGTAGACCTTGTTCCTTGATCTTCTGGGTGAGCCAGTCTGGTAGGGCTGCAAACAGATGGTTGGCTCTGGTACCATTGATGGCCAAATTGTTCTTCTGGTAGGTAAGTCCAATGGTTTTGAGGTAGGCATCCATTCTGGTGACAAAGGTCTCTAGATCTTCTTCACCATTCTTATGGAACTTCATCTGGGACAGTTTGTTCCAAGTTTCTTATATGTAGGCTGCATTTCGAAATTTGGTCAGTAGCAAGGCCTTGAGTCCTGGGCCTGCTTTGTAGTTATCCCAATCTGGTCTATTGTTGGCAGGTGCTTGTCCAATGACTTGGGGGCAGGCTTTCCAGGTTACTGAGTGTTGTTCCAGGGTATATCAGAATTTGGCTACTATTCCAGTAAAGAATGTAGCTACTGTTTCCACTTGTGCTGCTGATGTGGCAAATAGCTATTGAAGGGTGTTGTTCTGGTTGTTTGTGAGTATTCCTATAGGTACTCAATTGTCATTCCATTGGTTTACTTGGTAGTCTGTATCAACTGCATTGATGAAGTTTTCAATATTACTGTTTTTTCCACTAAATGTTAGGATTTGTAGGGTCTTGGTTGGTTTGTTCTGTTCAGCAATCTGTCTTACTATCTCTGCTAGTGCTGCTATGTTGGTATCTACCATTGTATTGACTATTGGTGGTGGGCCTGTTGGGGTAGATTCTCCTGAAGATTATTCTGCTTGATGGGGTTGTGGTGCTGTATGACTTGGGGTTACTTGATTTCCAAATATTAGATCAAAGAGTCCTGTGAGAGAGGGTAAACCAAACCTCTATATAGGTGGCTGGGTTGATTCTGGGGTCTGATCTTCTTGACCTGTAGTTCCTTGGTAAATTCCTAGGCCTACTGTTCCTTGTTGGCTATCATCAGACTGGTAATCTGTAGAGTCTTTGTCTGACTCCCTTTTCTGATGAGATGGTGCATCTTTGTACTGACTAGGTCTTTCAAAGAGGATATCAGTCTCTGGCTGGGTAGATGGGCCTGCTCCTTGTTCAGCAGTAGGAGATAGTTGGTCTGCTTGCTCATTCTTGTATCTGGTTATGGCAGAGGCATAGTATACAACTAGCCTGTAGTAGAGGGAGGTCTTGGTAGGGGTATGATGATATCTATCAGAGGTAATCCACTTGGCAGCTGCTTCTCTTGCAGCAGGGGGTGAGATATAATCTAAAAAATCCTGAGTGGCTGCAGCAGTAGATTCTGGGGTCCTAGTTGTTCCAATGTATCCTCAGAGGAGTTCGTAGAACCTACAGTGGCTGACAATATTCCTAAGTCCTGGGTAGTATGTCCTAAAGGCCTGGTATAGATCCTTGTAAGCCAGGTCAATTACAAGCTGGTGAGTCCTTGGGTCTGTGGTTTCCTGATACCACCTAGTTCTAATGGCAAGGGCTTCTCTGGCTCTGGTTTGAGGATCCACAGTTAGTTCTGGAGGTTACTCCTGTCCAAGATTGGTCTTGTTCCAACTTCAGGAGTGTATTCTTTGATGCCTTCTTGGCTGGTAATCTGCTGCTACCAAGTTGTAATAACTCTCACTTCTACCCCTCTCTTATTCTTTGGATAATTAGGGAAGTGGACTATTACTTAGAGACTTAGTACACAATGTGTACCAAGAAGCCTTCAGTTTGAGAAAGTGCTTGCTTATAAGTAGTTATAGTGGTAATGCCTTCTGTTTCAAAGATCTTTCTCTGGTACCCTATTTCAAGAGTCTTGTTCTTTACTGTGCACAGACTGAATTCGCCTTAGAATTCAGATTCAATGGGTTTACTTAAGTCTTTGGGAATTTATATACCAGTCTCAGTTCTGGCAGAAGTTAGCTAGGTTTCTGGAGTTTAGTCAGAAATACTAGAGTTACTTAGATGTCATTACTAAGACTCAGGGGAATGTGTATATGTGGGGGGGGACTTGATTCTTATATCAAGGACTGAACTAAAACTGCTTTATTTCAGATGGAAACTGGGGGGTATTTATACAAGTTGGTCCATGATTTCTGACTAAGTATGAGTGACTAATTTGGTAACTATAATGAGGTTTGTGATTGTGACCTTTATTAGGTGGTTTTTGGCAAAAACAACTTTATGATCAGGACCTCAATTACTAGGCAATGATCAGCTGCTATGGCAACTGTTGCTGTGGTGCCAATTGTTGGAGATAAGCTGGATATCATTTTTTGCGTCATTTTCATTCATTTGTCATTTATTATTCATATGCTGCACTCAATTGTATGATGATGTCATCATTCGCTGGGTCACGTGATTGCTTGTCACATCTCATCTGTTTGTACTCTTTCATTCTATTACATATCTCTTCCTCCTCTCTCAGTACCTGTTGCAGCTCCACTATCTCCAATTTTGCTTACACTAACCTTCAATCATCCATCTCTCCAGAATTTATCAAATCTGCTCATTCCATCTGCAATTTAACCAACCTATTAGAAGTACATCTCATCCTTTTCCTTCTCTACTTCCCAGCATCCCTACCAGTCCCTCCCCAGTAAATCCTCATAGCCTCTTTCAACTTTATCCATCAGACACCTACTGATGAACCCTCATATATCTAGCTAGCAATCTTCACTTGGATGTCCTCCACTCTTAGGTTCTACAATACCTTCTCAGCCAGTAGAGAGGAGTTAAGATGCCAATGTCCAAGTCTATCTCCACTTCCTCCAAACTGTCTCTGCTCTAATAGACCCCAATGATCTGGCCATGGGTACCACTCCACCTCCAGAGTCATCCAAACATCCATGCCCCAGTATTTAGCTGTCAGAATCCAGTCAATTCTTATATCTAGTCCATTCACCCAGTATATATAAATCCTTTTTTCTCTCTACTGTGTTCTGTTCATATCCCCTAAGGAGCTAAGGTTCTCTATCTCCTTCCATGCATCCAGGCCCCACTCCTTCCACCAACACTCCTCCCTCTATCAGTTCTATCTAACTGAAGATTCTGTACCATATTGAAGTCCTCTCCCAGAACATCTATCCCCTCCTCCAAGAGAGCATCTTCCTCTAAAAGACTCTTAATCCATACAATCTACTCACCCCTAGCTGCCAGGCAGTAGTAAGAGCTAACTCTCACTGGCTCCCACTCTAGTTGATGCCATTCTCCCCATACTAAACAGTCTCCTCAGCTCCTGATTCCCCCTAAATCTCCTTTACCACTCTATATCAAAATTGCCACTTTGCCAATTCAAGCTATAGCTCCTTCCCATTCTCTAGTCTACTTCACTTGATCCTCATTATCCTCACAATGTACATCCTACAGCAGAAAGAGATCAGCCTCCAATCTCTTAAGCCAAGTGAAAATGTTCTTATATTACTCAGATCTCTGTAACCCATTCATATTTAGAGAAAAAATGTTAGTTGTACTGTTCATTGGAAATAATTTTTAGAAGTAAGATCCTGCTCATCCTCTACAAATCCTCATATCTCCTCTCCTGTACTAAGTCCAAGTTATGTTCAGTAGCCAATTCCTCCTCTTCAGCCTCCTTTACCTCCAATTCCACCAGAAGTTCAGCCATCTCCCCATCCTTCTTTTCCTCAAAGTCCTTATGATACTTCAGGCAGGCCTCCTGTCAGAGTTTCAGTCCATAACACTCTGCTCAACAGAAAGCAGCCTGCTCACCAGCAACAACTGCCAGCTTGGCATCTCTCTCCTTATCATCCTCATACCTCTCCTTCTCTAGAAGATTTGCAAGCACCTCTACCTTCAGTGCCTCCACTACTCCATCACTATGTAGAATCTGTGTCCAATACTCCTTTCTCATCACTCTCAGGTCCACTTCTCCCAACTCTTCAGCTGTAAAGTTGATTATTATCTGGCATATCCACAGTAGGTTCCCTATCTTCTTCCCTTTTGGCAATACTGGTCTTCCAGTATCCAGCATCATGGTATTAGCCCCTGTACTCACAGCCTCATCCCACTCCTCCTCTGGGACATCCACTAACTTATCCTCACCAACCACCATCATCTGTCTCTCTTTTACCACATCAGACACTCCAAAGTATACTCACTGGGTACTATACATTAGTGTATCCTCTGCTGCTCTGCTCCTCATAGCTAGACCCCTCCTGACAAGAGGGGGAGCATCTTCCAAGACTTCATCCCAGACATCAAATATACTATCTGCATAAAGGTTACTGTGTGGTAGCTTCCTGGTTCCATCCAGGCCCTCCTCTACATCCTCTCCTTCCTTACTAGTCCAGATACTCACCTCTATACCCCCAGACTTTACAGTGCCCCCAGTATTCTTCTTTGCCCCTCCTTCCAGGTTTGCCAACAGCTCTCTCTGCTTCTTATACTCTTGAGCTCTCTCCCACTGCCTCTTGTCAGTGCAAATATGTTTCCCATCTACAATCTTCAAATGCATCAACTCTATATATAACTTCCAGGCCTTTACTCTCTGCTCTACTGCTCCACTCATCTTCTCCAGAGCCTCCAATAAGTCCTCCTCCTCCTCTTTACTCCCTTTCACCCTCAATACCTTACAGATGAAAGCCCCCCACAGTATTACCAAAGGCCAGTCAGTCTAATCCTGATGTCAATGTCTCTTATCCTAAAGGTGGTTCTCTCTTACATCTAGAATCCAATATTAACTACATCACTATACTCTGCCATCACCTCCTCTACCCTCCTCCTAGTCTCAACCTTCATCACCATAGGCACTCCTTTCACAAGTAACTGAACCACTCTGGGGTCCTACCTCAAATACTATACCATAGGGACCACTATCTCTCCTACTGCTACTCTAGTTTTTAATACTTCCTTCAGTAGGCCTGCCTCCTCAAAACCCACTTCAACTTCCTCCAATCTCTTCAGGAACTTCACTGAGATAGCTCCAGCCATCAGCTTCAAGATAATCCCCAGGACCATCCTTGCTATCACTGTTAAGCCCTAGAAGCACAAGGTTGTAGCAAACTCCAAGATTGACTTCTTGAGTAATGGTACCACCACCAGCTCCATCACACTATTGGCCAGGTCTCTCTTCCTCTTTGGTTCTATCTGCCTAGCTCTACTATCAATAGTCACATCTGGATTTTTTTCCAGATTCCCAGTTATACCACCATAGTAGTCTCCTCTCTGCTCCTAGCTGCTACTCTACTAGTCCTTCTATCCACTGGTTGAGGTACTGTACCTCCTGCTTTCTCTTCCCTCTGCTTTTCCTTCCTCTCTGCCTACCTGCTATGAGATCCAACAGACCATCCCCTAGTCTTCAGCATATCAGCAAAGCTCCTCCCCCTCTGCCCTCCTGCTCTTCCCCCAGCATCACTACTATTGCTGGAATCACCCTGTCCACTTGGACCCCCAAAAGACCCCATCTCTAATCTATACTCTCATCTCATATATTGCCAGTTGAAGGCTCCAGGTCCACTCAACCTAGTATGCATATCAGCTCACATATTGGTTACCATGATCTTAGTACCTTTCTCTAATAAATGTCTTGAAAGTGTGTTGTAAAAGTGTGTATAACATGAATGGTGTTCAACAAAGCTATGACAAGAACTGAGCAAGTAGCCCTCATGCCCTTTAGTCTCCAAGGATCAGCAAGGGCAGCATTCACAGCTACAACCTATATAGGAAATGATACTGATGCTATACTGATAGCACAGAAGGCCTAGCTCTGAGTTACCTACTATATAGACAAGATCAAGTAAGCTCTGAAGGATCAGCTCAACACAATATGCCAAGGAATGAGTGAGGATCCAAATATATTCTATATCAGAATCTGATATCAAATAATTCTTGCCAAGCAGCCAGCAATGTGAGAGAAGGGGGAGAAAGACTGGGAGAGAGTGCCTGGGCAGGGGAACACCAGATGGCCCAAGGTGGGACCCAGGGTGGATTGAGGGAGGAGGGACAGAGTGGTATGGTGGTGGATGTGGAAATGGGTGAGGAAGTTCCCCCTCAGTATAGTGTTCCAGGAAGAGCTAAGGGTGAGGAGGAACTACTAGATATACTGGAAGAGGAGTGGGATAAGTTGGTGAGGAGGAGTACCTTAGTAGATCCAGAGGTGGGGGTTGAAAGAGTCACCCAGGGTATGGCAGAGGTGGTAGACAAGGAGAAGTGGCTATGAAAGACTCTGGAAGGGGTGGCAGCAGAGGAGCTGAGAGGAGAGGATTTCTGAGTTATAGAAGAGAGGCATTGGGAGGAAATTCTTTGTAGTGAGGAGGTATCTTGGAAAGTTAGAAATGAGATCCTGGTGGTCCTCTTGGAGTTGGTTGAATATCAAGTAGATGATCAGAGAGAGGAGAAACTTCAGATGATTGCAAATGAACAGGCAGCATACTTGTAGGGTTTGAGGAAGGGGCTGGAGAAGTGGAAAGTGGTCTGTGTAGAGATAGAAGTAGTGGATAGGGTGGAATGTCAAGAAATCTTGGAGGCACTAGATGCTCAGACAGTAGTGGAAGGTGATCTGGAGGCAGAGCAGTGCTTGGATCTGGCTGGAGATAAGATGAGCATGGAGTACTAGGCTGGGTTCTCAAATTCAAACATTATTCAATATGAATAGTACAACTAGAATATTCTCTTTGAACATGAATGAGTTGAGGGGAACATCTCAGTGAAAGTACATATTTGGTTGGCTCAAGGGATTGGATGCAGATCTTTTCTTACTGCAGGATATACAGTATAAGGTGGATGTGGACTTACAGGATTGGACTAGAGAATGGGGGGGGGGGCAGCAGTCTGGACTAGGCAGGTGGGTATCCTGGTTCATAAGAGGATAGGGGACATTAGTAATATTGGACATTGGGGGAGTCAGTTGGTGTGGGGAGCATGGAAGAGGTCTGGATGGAGTCCCTTGATGGTTGGGTCATGTTATTGCCCAGCTGAGAGGGGGGAAAGGGTAGATTGGGTCAGGAACTTAAGAGAGGCTGGTGTTATGGGTGAGGTGGAGATCGACTGCCTGGGGGGTGATTTCAACATGGTACAGGATAATGTGGTAGACAGAACCAATAGTGGGAGAGGAATGAGAAGCAGGAGTGGTGGGTTGGATGATTGGATAGAGATGGAGAGGTTGAGTTCTTTGGTTGATTCAGAGAGACAGTTCTGAGGAGATTGGCAAATTTATACACACTGGGTGACAGGGCTGGGCTCCAGGATTGACTGGATACTGATGGCAGAGTGCTGTAGAGTGGATGTCTGGAGCATGTTGGAGGTGGTCTGGTACCCATGGTTGGATCACTAGGGTCTGTTAGGGGGAGAGAGGTTTGGGGGAAGTGGGGATGGGTCTGGATATTGGTAATTGAATTCCTCTTTATTGGAGGATGGGGCTTTATGGGTGGTCTGGGAGCAGGAAGTTGTTGAAAAAATTGGTAGGTAGAGGGAACAGGGCCTGGTGATTGGGGATTACTAGAGGAGGCTGAAATCAAATACTCAGAGGTATTGAAGGGAAGCAGAGAAAGGCAGGAGTGATCAGCAGTAGAAGAGAGTACTATGGGCTTCACAGAGACTGGAGGCACTCCTGGGGAGATGGGCAGGGGCACTTGAGGACTGTGAGACAGCTGACTGGTGTCTTGTGCATATTCAAAAGGAAGTCGAGGAACTTAAGGGGGTGATACATATGGAGGAAGAGGTTAGCTGAAGGAGATAGTGGCATGGCTGAGATAGCAAGGGTTGGAGGAGGGAGAGAGACCTACTAGATTTTTATCATATTTGCTATGAATGCAGAGGACTAAACAGCAGTGGAATGGTCTCTTGGATGAGAATGGAGAGATGGTGGTAGGGACTCTGACAATTCTGGGATTGCTAAGGACTTGCTGGGGAGATTTATGGAGAGAGGAGGAAGGGGGTGAAGAGGCCTCAAACATTGAAAAGCAGCTGGAGGATTGATATCCAGACTCAGCAATAGGCCTGAAGATGCTGGGGGACCCTGTGAAGAGGGAGGAGATTTGCAAGGTTTTGGTATTGGCAAGCAAGGGAACTGCTTCAGAAGAGGATGGGCTTCCTTGAGATTTTTGGAAAAGGATGGCTGGGGTAGAGGCAGTATTGGAAGAGTTGACAGCAATATGTAGTAAGGTCCTCTAGTCTGAAACTTGGATTGGGGACCAGTGCCTGGGGCTGGTCTCCTTGCTCTATAAGGATAAGGAGAGAAGAGAAGATTGGAAGAACTGGTGCCTGATCATGCTCCTCAACATGAACTGCAAATTGGTGATAAAGGTCTTGGTGACTAGACTGCAGGGGATTGCCCAGCAAGTACTAGAAGTAGAGCAAAGGGGGTTTTTTTTTTTTTTTTTTTTTATAGTCACTCAGACTTCTTCCTTTATTAATATGCCCATTTAACCTCTATATAATATACAGTGGTCATCCCTAACTGATCCCCCTGGGGGAGCCCCCCCTCCCCCACTCCCTCACAATAAAAGACCACTTTGTCCAACACCACTACCACCTACTCACTACTCAATTTACAGATCTCTTCCATCAGATAGTGATGGTGCCCACCCTGGGGACCCCAGCCCCCCTACCACCCAGTCAGCAAATCTCCCATCAATCCCTCCCACCTTAACAATTTCTCCTGTAGACCCATCTGTCACTCCTTCTTGAAAACAAAGAGCCAATATCTAGCCAGTCCTATCCACACAGCTAAAACCCACCCTATAGTGAGTTAACTGTTATCTACCCCACTCACTAACTGAGACTTCAAATCCTCCCAGCGACCTCTCTCTCCATCTGGCCTTCTCTCCACACCCAGTCAGTCCTCTACTGCTACCCAAAAGTCCCCCAGAACCTCACACTCTCCCAACCAATGTTCTGGTGTCTGCACAAAACCCCCAACTTACCCAACATTATAACACTCCTCACAGTCCAATCAGCCACCATCCACCAGATGCCCAGTATGGAAATTTAACATGATGTTCTACTGCAGCATCTGCTATCATACTACTCAGAACTTGGGAGGAAGCCACCCCCTCATCTCAGCACTCTATGACCAGATACTTGCCCAGTCCCATTCCTTACCAATCCTCACTGTCTGCTACCCACTTGGCCAAAGATCCTGGCCAAGCCCCTGCTGATACTCCACTCCATTCCCAATATTGAACTTATAGAGTAAAGGGAGTTTGTTGGTGGCTGGTTGATCTATGATGGAACAGCCTGGGTCCATAGAGTGATTGAAGGGACTTGGGCTGCTGGAGTGAATGACAGACTAGTGTTCATAGATCAGGAGAAGGCATATGACAGAGTGAGGAGAATCTGGCTAGAGGGTATACTGAAATGGATTGGTGTTCTCTCAGAGTTCAGGAGGTCTTTGATCAGTCTTTTGAAAGACAGTCAGACAGCATTGATAGTCAATGGATACAGGGGTATGACTTTTTCCCTTGGTTGAGGGGTACTGCAAGGAGATCCTTTGTTGTCCATCTTATATACCCTTTCTTTGGAGCCCCTATTGGATAGGATCAGGTGTCAAATTGGGGGTTTAGACATTCTGGAGATTGGCTGGAAAGTGGGGGCCTTTGCAGATGATATGGTGGTTGGTCTGGGTTTATTGGCAGATGTGGAGGAACTGAGGAGGTCTGTGAAATGGTATGAACAAGGCTCAGATGCTAAACTCAACTAGCATAAATGCAAGACTTTGGTGCTAGGTGATGGAATTATTAGTGGTGATGTGATTGGAACAGTGGTGCCAATAGGAGATCTAGTTCACTACCTGGGAATCTATTTCTTGGTATATGGGTCTCTCCTGCCCCATGCTTAGTGGGAACAGCAAATCCTAGTATGGAGAAATGTGCTCTTATGGTGGGGCAATTGGCATATATCCTTGGCAGGAAGGGTAATAATACTGAATGTATATTGGCTGCCAAAGCTGTGGTATGTGGAGTATCATTTGGATTTCCCAGCATAGATAATCAGGTGACTTCAGAAGATAGTGGGTTCATGGCTCTGGGCTGGGCAGCATAGTAAGATAGGATGGGAGGTTCTGATCCTACCAGTGGACAAAGGTAGACTAGGCTTAGTGGACTTTACTAAATACCTTCACTGCTTGAGAGCATAGTAGCTGAGGAGGATGAGCAAGTTGAGGGGCCAGGAGTGGATACCACTCATGCAGAGGGTGTGGGAAGCCTGGTACTCCCCCTATGGAGCATCTGGTGATCTGCTGGCATTGGTGGCTCTGGATGGAAGCAAGAGGATGTAGTATAAAGGCTTTTGGTGGGGGGTGATAGATGGTGTAAGGAGAATTGGTCTTTGGTGGCAGAGTGATGAGGGAGAGGTAGATTGGAGACTACAGATGTAGAGATGGGACAGGTTGCTGTTAGGTGGTATATTGATAGAGGATTTCTAACTTAGTGATAGTATGGATTGCATGCAGGGTCTAGGGGGTGACCTGTGGCCTAAAGCATGACAGAGGGTAGGGATTGGCAAGGAGTGGGACTAGAATGGTATTTGGCTTTAGAGCAAGCAGGTGTCAAGGTGACTTCACTCTAAGTTTTGGGTGATCTGGTGGTAGTTTCTGAGGCGAAATGTGATATTGAACTATAGGTCTGGGCACTTGGTGGTAGATGGCACATTTGAGTGTAAGGAATGTTTGGATGTTAGACAGAAGGAGGGAGTGGTTCAAATGCCTGAACATTGGCTTGATGAGTGTGATATCTTAGGGGAATTTTGGCACTGTATTGCCGACTAGCTAGGGCTCCAGACCCAGGTGGAGGGGGAAGGGGGGAGATGGGAAGACCTTTAATGAAGGCTTGTGAGAGAGGTGGGAGATAAATGGCTGACCCTGGGTTGGGCTCTAGCAATCTGGATTGGGCTGGCTGGGCATTGATTACATGTATTCAAGGAGGGCCAGCAGATAGGGGTGGGGGTTAGGGTAGTAAGATGAGAATGGCTATTACTGGACATTTTGAATAGCTGGTGGAGAGGGTGGGGACTGGGGGGGGAGAGTCACCAGAGTTTGGTAAATTGTATTTGCAGGAAGAGTGGGGGGAGGATTTAGGTGGTGGGTGACTGGGTTACCCTCTGATAGGGAGAGATGGAGGGTAGAGAGGGGAATCCAAGAGGTATTGGTTGAAGGGATATAGGTGATATTGTATTATTATTTATAGATTGTGATAATAAAGGGAAGTCCAAGTGACTATAAAAAAAAAAAAAAAAAAATAATTCTTGCTAATTATGCTGATGCTATCTGAGATCAAGTAGCTAAAGCAACCTTTATAAAAGAAGTTCACTCCAAGATAGCTATAGCTATTTGCTCATCATTAGTAGTTCTAGATCTAGTACAAAAAGTCACCTATACTTAGCAATATTAGATAGCCAGATATCCACAAGATTATACAATGGAAAGAGTTACTAAAGTTAGAATTGAAGTACCTAAGACAATCAGTATAATCCCTACTATAGTAATCAATTGAAACACACCTCAGCCAAGAGCTACTGAGTAGCAGAGAAACAGTAACTCAATAGAGAAACTTGCCAAGAAGTTTGCCAAAACAACAGCCCATCTAGGAGATATGGTAAAAGAAATTAAAGGAAGAGACTGCTACCTAGTTCAGAAGTTTGCTGCTATCTTAGACAAGAAGAGAAGTACCTACTATATTTATGGAGAAGAAGACCACTACTCATATAAATATATGAGTAAGACTAAGTACAAAGCTCAGCCAAGCAATGCTACAAGGAACAAGAAATATGTCAATACTATTATCTTTGAAGAAATCAGAAAATCAGATAAAGAAGAATGAGATACCTACCCTATATAGACTACCAAGAAAGATGTCTGAAAGGAATCCTATAAGAGACTGCCAGGGAAACCCAAGAAGAATCCTATAAAGAAACAGATAGAGAGTGCTATAGAAAGCCAAGCTGAAAAAGTGAATCAAGATATAGAGTTGGAACAGGCTATCTAAGACATCATTAGAGGAACTACCTCAGCCAGTAAAGGAGAAAAGAAGAAGAAGCTTTGCAAGACCAAGACTTTCAAGAATGATATATTCAAGGATCTAAGTCAACAAAAGATCAATACAACTTTTGGCCAGTTGGCAGAAATACCCACATTCAGATAGCAAATGAGATATAGACTTGCTGAGACAACCAAGGAACAAGAATAGAAGAAAACTGAGACCAATAATATTCAAGAAGACTCTGGAGAAGAGAGTGAAGATAATTGCAAGACATCTGTCTATTCAACCTGTCAAATCAAAAATAGAATCTTTAAGGTCATTATTGATACTAGAGTAGGAGGATGCCTTCTTAATAAGAAAGAAGCAGACTGTCTAGGTTGGGAGGTTGAAGAAGTAACTAAATTGGTATTCATCACAGCAGATAATACAAGAGCTACATCTCTAGGAAAGATCTGAGATATTCCTATCAAGTTTGGAGGAGCAACCATCTCAGTAGATGTGATCATAACCAATGCTACTAACTATGACATACTCATTTGCAACCAGTGGCTTCATAAAGCCAGAGTAATAATTGATCTAAATACCCAGAAGATGCAGATCATCTACTGAGGTCAGAAGATGCAAATTTCCATCAATGTCAACAAAGATATACTGCCTAAGATGGAGGAAGAAAAAAATGAGCAAGAAGAAGTCTATGTGGTGACTACTCAGAAAAAGAAGTAGAAAGTTAGATAGATCAGTGAAGAAGAATGGTACAAAAGAATCATTGAAGAATATATACCACAAGGAGTCTGCCTTCATAGAATCAAGATGTACTGCATAAAATATATTGATGATTGCTATCAATATATCAGTGGAATCAAGAAAATCTACTATAAAAGAAGACAGAAAGCTCTTGAGAAATAAGCAAGACAAGAAAAGAAAGAGGAAGAGGATGATAAACTACCAGCCCTCCTAGAGGATAGTGACAATGAAGAAGAAATCAAGGTTAAGATTCAGAAAATTCATCCTGATGTAGTTCTATAAGAATATAAGTTAGAAAATGCAGCTGGAATAGATATTGCCATAGTAGAGAAAACTGTACTAGAGCTCTAGACAACTATCCTACTTACAACTGGTCTGGAAATGATCATTCCAAAGGATCAAGTTAAAATCCTCAAGACAAGAAGCAGCCTGACCAAAAGTGAAATCACTATCAAAGAAGGAGTCATTGATTTAGACTATATTGGAGAAATACTACTCATTGCTAGAAATTACAACTTTATAATTCTATTTCCAATCAAGAAAAAGGACCAATTAATACAGATGTTGATCTTCCCAGTTCTTCAGCTAAATATTATAGAAGTCAAGAATTTGGAGAAAACAGAAAGAGAAAAGAAAGGATTCAGATCTATAGAAAGAGGAGTATTTGCCTATACCAAGATTACCAAACTGGACTACAAGAAGGAGAAAACTACAAACAAGTATAGCTATACTATTGGAAATGAATTCTCACTCAAGAAGAAACTCAAGAAGATACTCTATGAATTCAAGAACATCTTAGCTACAGATTTTAAGAATATCAAGAAAAAGACTTCACACTACTATCATAATATAGACATAGGAGACACTAAACCAATTTATCAAAAAGTAAAACCAATTTTCTCAGCCTATTGTGAATGGCTCAGAGAAGAAATCAAGTAGATAGAAGAAGTCAGTATTATCAAAGAAGCCAGAAGTCCTTGGGTTTCACCAGTTGTATTAATCTTAAAGAAAGGAAGTAAACTAGGAGAATTTACCCTGAGACTTTGCATCAATTACAGGAAGCTCAACCTAATTATAAAGAAGGATTGCCAACTACTATCATATTCTTATAACTCTGAGAGATAAAGCACAGTATTACAGTACCTTGGATTTATACTCAGGATTCTACCAGATTGGTCTCACTGAAGCAGTAAGTGAAAAATCAGTCTTTATCACCTCAGATGGAACCTATATCTATCTGTGAATACTATTTAGAATATATAATATATCAGCAAGCTTTTAGTAAATGATAAATAAAATCTTCTACTATGATATAGGAAGATGGATGATAGTTTATGTAGTTGATGTTATTATTTACAGTAAGACAGTCAAAGAATATCTATATCATATCTAGCAAATAATAGAGAAGCTAAGAAAGTATGGCCTTTATATCAAGTCTAAGAAGTATAAGTTTGCAGAAATTAAGATCTTCTATCTGGGTCACATTATCAACTGAGATGGAATATATATAGACCTACTCAAGATTCAAGCAGTAGTAGCATACCCAAGGCCCACCACTGTCACAGAAGCCCAAGTCTTCATGGGACTTATCTCATACTACTACAGATTTATCAGAGGATTCTCTAACATCACAGATCCAATTTATAAACTCAACAAAAAGGATGTCAAGTTTCAATAGACCAGTAGATAACAAAAAGCATTTGATGAACTCAAGATCAGACTGACCCAAGTACCCATCCTCAGAAGACCTGATTGGACCCAAGAATTCATCCTGCAGACAGATGTAAGTACATAAGGACTAGGAGTAGTTCTGGTATAGAAAAAAGACAAAGTAGAGTATATCATTGCATATCTCAGCCAAGGGACTCAAGGAGCTGAAAAAAGAATATAAATCCTATAAGTTGGAATATCTCAGAGTCATCTAGACTGTAGAAAAGTTCCACTACTATCTTACCAGAAGACACTTTACTATCTAGATAGACTATTCAGCTCTTATCTGACTACTGACCACTGGACAACCCAAAGAAATCTATGACAGATAGATTATGAAGTTGCAAGCTTATGATGTAACCATCATACACAACTCTGGAAGAACCAATACCAATACAGATACCCTCTCACAGATACTCCAAAGAACTCTCAACCAGCAAATCAACTATGAATAAGGAATTCTACTATAGAATTATCATCTATCTGGGATAGTAAAGATACTCCAACATCTGGAAGAATGGACACAAATAATTATTAACAGAATATGGAAACAATTTGAGACTAATGGAGAAATACTAAAGAAAGAAAAGCTACTTTTTTTTTTTTTTTTTTTATAGTCACTTGAACTCCTTTATTATCTAGGATCTAATATAATAATAAACTCTATGCCATAACTGCTACAATAATAATATACAAAGAAAAGAACCCTCAGCCAACCCTCTCCTTTTATCAAATCTTCTAGTTATCTAGCATCAGATTATCTCACCTTCTCTATACAATATCCTATACCTTTCTTAAGACCCCCAGCTGATGCTACTACTTCTGATACCACTACTCTTATACTACCTCCTAGAGAAGTCACCTCTACTGCTCAACCAATTCACTAATTCCCATCTATAGATCTCACTCAAACACTCATTACCAATGTACTACCATTAGGACCCAGACTCCCAGGACCTGGCCCAGCCTACTCCAGATATTACCAGTCTTCCCCACCAGCTGCCACTTGACTACCAGACTAGTGGGATCTCCTAGCCACCTACTCTCAGATTCCCAATAACTTTCCAATATCTGTCAATACCCCTCTACACCTAGACATACTACCAGAACATACTCTAGTGTCTGAATCACCCCCTCATCTATCTCACTACACTACTCATATTTCTGACCACCTTCCACCTTCATCTATTCTGTCCAGTAGTTCAGCATCACATTCTCCCTCAAGAATCACCACCATACCACTCAATACTTAGATGATACAACCTTAAGTAAGAAAGCCCCTCAGCTCCAGACCTGACCCCAATCCCAGCCTTCTCCAAATTTAGCCTTCTGCCAACCTACTGACTATCTCTCAAGTGGGCCAGACCTGATCTATTCCATTGCCTCAGATAGAGAGTACTCTGTTAACTGGTGGCCACCAATATGAAGGTCTTCCAACTACCACCATTGCTACTCTAGATCCTCACCCACACTCATCCCTGGTCCAGTCAACTCTATGGTCAGCCAGGCCTCTATAATACTCCACTAGAACTCTTTAAACTGTAATCTACTAACTCTTCTTACCTAAAGCAACTTTCACATATTCTTCCAGATCTCACTATGGGGGCAGAACCTGATCTCCCAATTGTCCATAGCCAGTCTGCCCCAACCATCCTCTCTTAACTCCACCATTCAACACCTCTACTAACCTCTGAGTACCTTCAACTACCTCCAAAAGTCCACCAACTCCAGACCTCTATCTGCTATCTGCAATACCACAGTCTCTCAATCAATCTGTGGCCACCCTCCTTATCATAACTATTCTTCCACCACCTTCTTCAGCCTCTGTTCCACCCATCTAGGAAAATTCAGATGGTATCACAAGTACTACAACTTAGGCAACCAGTATATATTCAAAACCACCACTTTTCTCACCAAGAAGAAGCACCTCTCTGACCAATCTGTACCACTCCTTCAGTAATACTATCTCATATACTGAAAACCAGATATCCAAATATCTGACAGTATTCTCTGTGGCCACCATTTGTCCAAATCACTCATTCTCTTCCAAACCAGTGCCAAGCTCCATTGTCTCACACTTGCCCCAATTCAATTTCACTCTTACTAGCCTCTCATACTGTCTAATCTCTTTCTGCAGACTTTCCACATCTAAACCTAACTATCATATCATCAGCAAAAGCCCCCAGCTTCCAGACTACATCATCAACCTGCAATCCAGTTAGCTACTCCTTTAGCTAAGTCAACAAAGGCTCCAAGGAGAGAATATAGAGTAGGGGGAAGAGAGGATCACCCTGTGATATATATATCTCTCTCCAAGGCAAACTCTGGATCACTCCATCTATTCATCAGTATAGCCACTCAGTAGCTTTGCACCAGACCCACCAATCTACTTGCATTTACTGCTTTTTTTTTTTTTTTTTTTTTTTTTTTTATAGTTACTTAGACTCCTTTCTTTATTAATATATTATCTATCCTCTATATAATACATTGTGCCCACCCCTACCCAATTCCCCTAGGGGGACTCTCTCTCCCCCCCACCCCCTCTCGATGAAAGACTACTTTGTCATTCATTATTGCCACCCACCCACCACTCTGTTCATAGATTCCTTCCATCAAATGGCAACATCACTCACCCTGGAGACCCCAACCAACTCACCACTTAGTCAACAGATCTCCCATCAATCCCTCCCATCTTGACAACTTCTCCTATATACCCATCTGCTGTCCTTCCTCAAAAGCAAAGAGCTAATATCCAGCTAGCCCTACCCATATAGCTAAAACCCACCCTATAGTGAGCCATCCATTGCCCACACCTCTCACTAACTGAGATTTCAGATCCTCCCAGCGACCTCTCTCTCCATCTGGCCTCCTCTCCACACCCAACTAGGCCCCAACTACTATCCAAAAGTCCCCCAGAACCTCACACTCTTCCAGCCAATGTTCTGGTGTCTGCACTAATCCCCCAACTTGCCTGATATTATAACACTCCTTACAATCTAATTGACCACTATCTACCAAATGTCCTACATGGAAATTCAATATGACATTTCTCTATAGTATTCACCACTATACTACCCAGAACTTGGGAGGAAGCCACCTCCACACTTCAGCACTCCATGACCAGACTTCTGCCCAGTCCCACTCCTCACCAATCCTCACTGCCTGCCAACTACTTGGCCATAGATCCTGACCAAGTCCCTGCTGACATTTCACTCCATCACTAATATCAAACTCAGTAAGTAGAGTACTCCCTCAGAAGTAGTCAGTCCTATTGCCACATAGCTGGACCCCACAATATCTCCCCCTCATTACTTTGTCAGCACAGGCCTATTCAGTGTGCTCCATCTACTACCCCCCACCTAAAGCCCTTATATTGTAGCTGTTGGCTTTCATCCAGACCCATTAGAGATAGCAAATCTCCTGAGAACCCTTGTGGGGAGAATCTCATCTCCCACACCTTCTGTATTAGAGGTACTCAACCCTCTCTCTGCAATTCAACAGTCCTTCTCAACCACCAGGCTTGTAGACAATACAGCTACTTAGGAAAATCCATTAGGCCTAGTTCTCCCTGAACCACCAGTGTTGTAAGAGTGTCCCAACTGATCTGAGACCGCCTCTCTACCCAAATCCAGTCTCTAGCCAGTTTCATCAGTCTCTTTACCATCTAAGCTGGAAAGTCCAAATGATATACAACATACCATAGCTTGAGAAACCAGTAGATATTCAGAATTGATATCTGGCCTACTAGGAAGATGTGGTGACCTCTCCAATCTCTAAGAGCCTCCCTCCAAATGGCCACTCTCCTCTCCCATCACACTTATGGCAAGACAGAACTATATATAGAGAGAAAGATGCCCAGATACCTCACTGCCTCCCCTGTAGAGACAATTGTTCCAATAATGTCTCCTCCTACTAGTCTGTTCTCCAGCACCATTGTCTCACACTTATGCTAGTTGAGTTTTACCCCTGAGTGCACCTTGTACCATTCCACTGTCTCCTGAAGTATCTCTACATCTGCCACTGAGCCAAGTCCAACTACTATATCATCCACAAAGGCCCCCACCTTCTACACCACACTATATACAGAGAGCCCTGCCATCTTCTGCCATATCCTATCCATCAAAGGTTCCAATGAAAGAGTATAGAGGATAGAAGACAGTGGGTATCCCTGAGGAACTCCTCTTCCCAAGGGGAATGCCAGACTCTGGTGACCATTACATGTTAGTGCTGCCCTACTTCTCTTCAATAGACTCAATATAGAAGCTTGAAATCATAGGGAAACACCAATTCTATCCAGCACCTTGCCTAGCCACACCTGCTGAATGTGGTCATAGGTCTTTTCCTGGTCAAAAAAGACCAGTCTCCCATCCAATCTACAAGCCCTTACTCCTTCAATAATGCTATGAACTCAGGCAGTCCCATCTCTAATAAGCCTGCCTCCAACAAAGTCCTACTGCTCCTCACTCAGCACCTGTTGGGCAACCTTCTATAGCCTTGCAACAATTACCTTGATCACCATCTTCCTATCCATATTCAGAAGCATGATCAGCCTCCAGTTCTTCCAATCCTCTCTCCTTCTCTTATCTTTATACAACAAGGCCACCAGTCCTAAGTCCTACTTGCCAACCCATCTGCCATTCAGAAGAACATGGTCACAGAGGGCAGTCATCTCTCCTAACACTCCAGGGACCTTTGCCATCTTCTTTCAAAAGTTCCAAGGTAGTCCATCCTCTCCTGGTGCTGTTCCAAGCTTAGTCACTACCAGGACTCCCTAGATCTCCTCCTCTCGGACTAGCAGTATCAAGTCTTCAAGGCCCTCCACTGGTGGCAGTTTCCACTTCTCCAGTATATTGCCAATTGTCTCCTCATCTACACTCCTTCCTCCTCTTTTTTTTTTTTTTTTTTTTTTATAGTTACTTAGACTCCTTTCTTTATTAATATACTGTCTATCATCTATATAATACACTGTGCCCACCCCTACCCAATCCCCTAGGGGGTCCCCCCTCTCCCCCTACCCTCTCTTGATGAAAGACTACTTTGTTATTCACTATTGCCACCTGCCCACCACTCTGTTCACAGATCCCTTCCACCAGCTAGTAATGTCATCCACTCTGGGAACCCCAACCAACCCACTACTACTTACATCTACTACACTGAATCCTGCCTTCTGTAGTACTGCTTCTAAGTAATTCTACTGCACCCTATCATATGCCTTCTCTTGATCTAAGAAGACTATCTGCCCATTTACTTACTAGCTCCTGCAGCCCTCTAAGACATTCTGTACCCAGACAGTACTGTCTCTAATCTGCCTCTTCTTTTTTTTTTTTTTTTTTTTTTTTT
>RBNI01001703.1:0-21225 GCA_003990745.1 Jimgerdemannia flammicorona | reverse complement strand
GGATATTCAGGATTTTCCGTATTTCAGGAAGTTCAAGAAACTAAGGCCAGCTTAGTTGAATTGGCGTATCGCTGCAGACAATACCCAATTAGGAAATTTCGTGACGGGGTTAGGAGTAGGACCTAACGGGGAGCGGATTTACTTAAGAGTGGTTTGTGGGTTATTATATAGGTTTATTCGCTATTCATGATATTGCTATACTAGGAGTAGTTGTGTGAAGGGGTATTGGAGAAGTGCTCAGGAGTTGTGTTCGGATTGTTCAAGTCCGAGATTCTGAGGTCTGGGGGAGGGGGTATTTATACTAGTGAGGGGCTATCTGGACTATGCTAAATATGGATGTAGCACTAAGTGCTTTGCTGAGTCGGAATGCAGTCACGTAGTACAAGGGTGATCTGATATGTCAAGAGATCGTCTGACTGCTGAGTCAGTTCACAGTCACGTCGTACAAGGCTAATCTAACTATACTATGACTGCTAGGCTATTTATAGGTTTAGGCGCTGTCTGGGTAGTCTTCAATGACATCACCATCGATGACCTCATCTCTGATGAAGTAGTCATCTAAGAAGAGTGGTTCACGTCGCTCGTACTCGGGTGGTGGAGTGGTTGGTTCAATCTCGAGGGTTGTCTGAAGGTACAGGTTGTATTCTCCGGTCTCTTCGTTATAGTTGAAGTAGTCGGGGGTGAACGCAGGTTGGTATTCGTGCCAGTGGTCATTGTCCCAATAAGTCTCGTATGTGGTTATGAACTGTTGTAAGTTCATCGGCAGAGTTGGTGGTGTGATCAGAGTTGGAAGAGATTCTTGGCTTGAGGTCATGTCGGCGTCAGAAGGATCATTGTCTTCTGCTTCATCTTTGTCGAAGTTGATTATATCGTAGACGTCCTTCATAGTGTATCCAACTTGAGGCATTTGCAGAATGTGGTCGTCGGGGTGCGGGAAGGTTCTGTCTGTGGTTTCAACGTACTCAAGGTACTTGTGGTTGAGTTCTTGTATCATGTCATCGATTTGGCCGTAGGACAGGGTAGCAACCATTTCGCTGGTAGTAGCTCGGAGGCGAGGAATAAAGGTGCTGTACTCATAGAAGAGCTCTCGGTGTTTGCGGGCGATGAGTTTCTGGTGTTGGGACATCTGGGTAATATCTGTATCATGGTGGTGTTCAACCATGTCTTCCAGGAGGCGGCCGATCTGGTAGTAGCTTGAGATTTGTCCAATCCGGTGGGCCTCATTAAGCATGTTCAGGGCATTCTATCGGGCTTCCACGAAGTAGAGGGGTGCTTGGCTGTAGATATTCATGAGGGGCAGAGGGGGTGTGGCTCGGTTGACAATGGCATTCCAAATGTCAGCGCGGATGCGGTTGTAGATCTCAGTGGTCATGTTTGGGTGTTTGGAAGTTGTGGATGTTATTTGTTTTGGTTCTCTGTTCGACACATCTTGGGGCTGGGTATATATGCATTTGTTCTAGATTGGTAAGATCCCGTTTGTGTGAATCTTGTGTTTCTGTGACTTGGTATTGACTCAGCTTTGTGCGCTGTGACTTCTGTTTGACTCAGCTTCGTGATCTTGCAGGTGATTTCCAGATTTGTTCGGAGATCGCGTGTGATTTCTGTGGCTTGGAGGTTGTGCGCTTACAGTTCTCTCATTAGTCACTACTTCACTAGCTCTGTTCTTGTGGCTCCTCAGAACTACCCCTTTAGACCTTTCAGCTAGTGCCCTCTCTTTCTCCTCTATAGCTATCTATTCAGTCCTACTGACTAACTTCCAGTCTTAATCTTATCTATAAAGCTCATCCTCTCAGTTTCAGATCTATCAATACTTAGCCTTACATCCTTACCACCCCTACTTCTATCTGAACAAGAGCCCAAGAGACCCACTCTTAAGCTATAGCTTCTCTCTACATATTGTCAGTCAAATATACTAGGGTCACTCTATTTAGTATGCTTCTCAGAACTCTTGTTTTTTAATATATTATTATTATCTTTTCTCTAAAAACTATGTGGAAAGTATTATCAGAAGTTTGTATAATATAAATTATACTAGAGAAAGGTATTTGGCAATTGAGACTAACCTCTTTATAACTAATCTATAATAAAAACATAGTTCTTATATTATACTAGTAGTTCCAATCTATCTCACCCTATCTCACTCTAATATACTCTCTCTCCGCCATCTTCTTCTTTTTAAAAACTACTAGATTGTAAACCACTGTAATCTGTCTACCACTTCTCTTATATATCTCTTTTACTAAATATCTACAGCAGTCTCCATAAAGGCTCTACTCTCTTTAACTCTGATAGAATATTTATCATCAACTCTTTCCATCTTACTACTCTTTTTCTCAAAACTATCTACCTCTTATTCTCAAATACATATTGTCAATATTCAGCCAACCTATTCTATATTATCAGTATCCACCCAACTGTGAGTCACTCATTACTAATACAACTCACCAATCACTCTTTCAAATTATCCCACCTCTTCTTCTCTCTACTATATATTAGTCTATTAATAGAAATAATTATAATATACATATCTCTATCTTGAATAATCTAAGAGATTTTAATTATCTCAATGATAAAATAATTAATAATCTTATATATAATATAATTATTAAAATTTTCATTAAATAAAATAGATAATATTAAGATAAATATTTATTTTAGTTTCTAAATATCAATTTTGAGATATTATTACTCTGTTTTAAGATATTATTGATCTTTACAAAGATCAGAAATAATTGTTTTTAGTTATTCATCTAGTACTATATCTAAAGAACTTAGCTACTCTTTTAGGATCAGATTTGAGTTATTTATATTTAAAATACTCAAGGTAATATATAACTTATTAAATTATATATAATATATATAACTAATTATTAATATAAAGTATAAGATACTTACTAGATAAATTACCATTATTTAACTATTTTACTATTTAGTTAAACTAATATATATACTAAAAATAAGACTAACTAAGTTAATATAGATATAAAGAGAGTAATTATACTAACTTAAAATTAATTAAAACTAACTAGAAACTAATTATGACTAAGTTATATTATATAAATATATTATATAAATATATTCAATAACTCTGATCATTTTACTGATATTTATACAATATTTATAACTATATTATTATTATTAGAGTATTTTTAAATTTAATAAATACTAATATTATTATTAATTTAATTTTTTTAAAAATATATATATATTTTTTTTAAGTAGAAAAGTATTAATTTTAGTATATATCTATATATTTTATAGTACAATTGAGATGGTTTTCTTTTAGTTGACTAAATTTATCTAACTATCCTGAACTTACATATGTTGAAGTTGCGTAGGTCGCGTATTTCACGCGTTACTGATGAATGACGTAAAACTGATAGAATGGCGTAAGTCACGTGCTGATATATCGAACTTAAATCTTAATAACTTAATTTTTCTAAATAGAAATGAAATAGATAGTAATATACTTAATAACACTCACTATTTTATTTATAAAATATCAATTTCTTCCATATTATATTTAGCTATTATAAATATAACTTAGTACTTTATTTTCTCTGCAGACAAATTAAAAAATAAATATAAATATAAATACATATACAAATTTGTCTGTACATAATGGTGGAATAAGGGATATCAGATTAGCTATAAGCCCTCTGATTCCCCAATATATAATGATAGTCTGGGCTGGTTCAGAGACTTTAGAATGTTGATCACTTTGCGGTCGAAGTTATTTTCTGAAGATGAATAGAAGAGTTAATACATATGGATCGTGGGCTTCATTTCGTCATGCAGCTGCAAACAATTCTTCTCACAGTTCTAACGTACCTCCGAGTTTCAGCTCGGTCAAGGTCAAGTTTTGCTCTAGAGACTCGACAAAGGCATATGTCCCCTTCTCACCGATGAAATTCGCTTAAAATAGAGTGAACACGCACAGATCGTGAGCTTCGTTTCGTCACACAGTTGTACATAATGCTTCATACAGCTCTGACATACTTTCGAGATTCAGCCTGGTCAAGGTCGTGTTCTGTTTCAGAGACTCGGCTAGGGCGTATGCCCCCTTGTCGCTAATTCTATTATCTTTAAATCGGGTGAACACAGACTGATCATGAGCTTCATTCCATAATGCAGCTGCACAATATTTTTCACATAGTTCTGACATACTGCAAAGTTTCAGCTCCATCAAGGTTATGTTCTGCTTCAGAGACTCGGCTAGGGCGCATGCCCCCTCATTGTCAATCCTATTATCTTTAAAATAAATATGAGATGATCAAACATACACAGATTATGAGCTTTCCATCATGCAGCTCTACACAATGCTTCACACAATTCTGACATACCTTCGAGACTTAGATTGGTCAAGGTCGTGTTCTGCTGCAGAGACTCAGCTAGGGCACGTGCCCCCTCGTTGCCAATACTGTTTCCTTTAAAATGAACAAGAGATGAGCGAACACCCAACGATATCACTAAATACCAGCCCGCTTTTGAGCGAGCAGCAGTAGTGGTAGCAATGCGCGATCCCGCTCCCTCCGGTATACATGAGTCCAATTTCGCTCCAACATTGAAGTGGCCGCAGCAGGATTGTCTACCCCCTCGGTAATGGTAAAGGATCGTCTGCCATTGCGTCATCTATCTTTAGCAAACCTCATTTCAGACCAACAATTTTTAAACCCAACTTGATTCAAACACGAAAGCTCGAATGTGAATTCCACAAGGAATGGTGGCGGCGTTCGATCGTCAGTACCAACTAAAGGCAAATTGACCTTTTTTTTGGGTTCGAGCTGTTCTCCAAGCCCACCGTCTCTACGATCATTGAGTCTGCATCTGCTTCTTTGGCTAGCTCGGGCCACCCGTCCAAGTCTGAAGCGCATTCACCTGCCAACCATCGATAACAGCAGTTGCGCAATCAGTTCTGACATACCTTCGAGTTTCAGCTCGGTCAAGGTTGTGTTCTGCTTCAGAGACTCAGCTAGGGCATGTGCCCCCTTGCCCCTAATACTATTCCCTTTAAAATGAACAGGGGTATAAGCGATCGTGAGCTTCATTCCATCACACAGCTGCACACAATTCTTCAAACAGTTCTGACCTACCTCCAAGATTCAGCTTGACAAAGGTCGCGTTTTTCTTCAGAGCCTCGGCTATGGAATGCGCCCCCTCATCCCCAATGCCATTATCTTTAAAATGAACAGGGGATGAGTGAGTACGTACAGATCGTGAGCTCCATTCCATCACGCAGCTGTACACAAATTCACACCATTCTGACATACGGAAGAGATTTAGCTTGATCAAGGTCGTGTTCTGCTTCAGAGATTCAGCTAGGAAACGTGCTCCTTCATCACCAATGCTATTCACTTTAAAATGAACAGGGGATGAGCGAACACACATAGATAGTAATCTTCATTCCAACACAATGTTTTCACATACCTCCGAGATTCAGCTCCATCAAGGTAATGTTCTTCTTCAGAGACTCGGCTATGGAGTATGCCCCCTCGATGCCAATGCCATTTTCTGAAATAAACAGAGAGTGAAAAACACAGTGAGACTGTGAGCTCTGTTCTATCGTACTGCTAAATACAACATTTTATAGCTCCGATATACCTCGAAAATTAAGAGTGATCAAAGTTGTGTTCTGCTTCAGAAACTCTGCCAAGGCGCGGGCCAACAGAATGCCGCTTTTATTTTCTGAATATAATGAGAGGATGTGAGTACATCTATATCGTAATGTGATCCTAATAGCTACAAATATACTATTTCAGATGATTCTGACTCACTGCTGAGATCGAGTTTGGTCACGTTTGTGTTCTGCTTTAGAAATTCAATTAGATTGTGCGCCGCTCTGTTGCTCGTGCACCTTCCTGAATATGGTGATGGATGTGTAGATAGGCATTGAGTGTGAATGTGATTATCTGCATTTTGTAAACAATTGTTCACAATGTATAGACATACCTGAGAGGTTCAACTCATGCAAGGTCATTTGCTGCTTCAGAAGTTCTATTAGGGAACCGTCGCTAGCCCTACGTCCTGTAGATGAATGAAGATAACAAAACATGATTTCGATTCTATGAAGATAGAAAATAATGGCTCATGTATTATAACATACTAGTTGTAATCTGGATTGTCTTCTCTAAACACAAACCAAGTATTCATATGCAATGCAGAGACAAACAGTTAGATGTAGCATCTTTAATGTGAGGATATCTGATATTAACTCACCAACATTTCCTTTGATGCTATTGTAATCTAATTAATGCAACATAGATCATGTACACCATCGCCTGCTGGTTAGTAAATACGTATGAATTTTGTACACAAGGATAACAGTGATATGTAATGCTAACTACCTCGATTTGGTTGTTGCGAGTGCTCCTTGGTATATTTCTCTAATTGTGAATGTTTGTAAAATTTACTGCTAATGCTCGATCCATCCACCATTTCAAAGTTGTCGCTGATATTTGCAGATTCCAGCTCTTGCTGATAGGTGACCCGTCTTGCCTCGATGAAAGATTGCATCTCGAGTGAAAACGGCATAGGTGTAACTGCAAGTGCCCCTAAGACTATATCTTCTATATTTGGTTGTAAAGTGAAAGGAATGCTGACTAAACCAGCTGCACATTCTAACAATTGATGGTAGATTTCAAGAGCATCAGGTCGCTGGTCGGGGATGATATGCCAGCAACTTCGGATGATGTCGTTGAATGTTGTTGGTGCACCAGGGATCAACTCCTCTCGAAGACCATCAGTATTGCTGCCGACGATTTTCGATGCATCGAGCCGTGGTGGAACACCAACGATCAACTGCCACAACAGGGTTCCCAAGCAGTAGATATCTGATTTCTGCGTATATTGTTTTTTCTTGAAGATCTCTGGAGGGAAGTATTCTATTCGACCGTAGGCACCTTTCTCGGAATTTTCATCTTCTACAGCTTGACTAAGGCCGACATCGATCAGGAGTACGGTATGAGATGAATGGATTACTACATTTCCTGGATGGAGATCCTTATGGCTGAATCCCATATTGTGAAGACTGGCTACACGGCCGGCAAGTTTTATGGCATATGTGAAAGCTGTATACCAATCACCATCTTGTTCGCATGGTTGTTTCTCAAGAGTACCAATATCAGCAAATTGCATAATCATCAGATACGTTTTGGTTTCAAAGTGTTGTGACACAGCAATAATATCCATTGTCGGGGCATTATTGGTATTATCTCCACAGCGACTCAAATAGATATTCAACACTAACTGCATTGGTGAAATAAAAGTATAGTAAGGTTATTGATAATTGATAATGTGTAATAAATATGGAATATATCACACAAACCGAAACTCACTTCTTCAACCATTGACCGTTTCAATTCTTTGGCAGCCACTGGGTACCATGTTGGTTCCAAATAAGCTCTCGCCTGGTAAACTTGGGCAAACCCTCCTTTGGCAAGTAGTTTAAAACAATCGAGGTCTTTGGAAGCAATCCAGACAAGGTATGGCTCCAGCTGCGGCACGTCCAAGGTGTCAAGACAGGCACGGAGCTCTTGGTCATATTTGGAATATTCTTTCTTCCAGGCCAATATTTCAGTTTGGTGGGCTCTGTGCAGGTGTTCGAAGGGCTTGAGTCGGGCTAGTAGGCCCTGTAGGGACTGTTGGCGGGTTGGGGTGGACATGATTTTTGTAATTGATGACGGGATGACAAGATGACGGAAATGATGTGGTTGTGTGAACATGGCGATTAATTATTATAAAACCACGTCACATACAGGCATAAATGTATGACGCAGGTACCTTAACAACACTCAACGGTACTCAATAGTACTCAATGTACAAGAGGATGTGAAAGATTTATTAACCTGAATCGATTAACTCTTGGCGCCACCCGCCAAACCGCTCATTTACGAACCAGCTGGGAGTCGGTAAGTTTAGTTAAAGGGGCTTAGGAAGCATTCTCTTACCGTATCGTTTCCTGTTCTTGACTTACGGCCCGAACCCAACCTTCAATCTCGAACCACTCTCAAGCTCTATGACGACTCGGACACCACTCTGACTCCTCCTCGACAACCTCTTCATCCCCTCCTTCCACACTCTCGAGGCTAACATAGTTGATCCTATATAGCCTAGACCGCTTTCTCGCCCCCAGGCTCACCGCCAGATATAGCTCCTCCCACCACAGTCTTCTGACCGAGTTTGCTTTTTGTCCAACTTGCGCGTCATGCTCCAATTTTCAGAACCAGCACAACCAATCTATTCCCGCATCAAAACGCGTCCGCACACACCTGCCAGTATCCTGCGATACGCCTCCTTTCCCAGTCTGCAGCCTGGTGTGATATGGACCGATGTTTGACCACACCTCGACGATTATGTGCTGGAATTGCGGAAGGAGTTGGACAGGAGAGGAGAGGGAGGAGGGGTTGAACCCGCGACATGGGTGTCCAATTTTTGGAGGCCCGAACCAGAACCTTGTGAGTGAGATGGGAAGGAAGAGAGTGAGAGAGAGAGGGATGAAGGTGGAGGGAGTGGAGGGAGGGAGGGAGGGCAGGGAGGAAGAATGAGCATGGGAGGTTAAGATGCTATGGGAGACGCCACCGGTGTTGAAACGATCGCCACTCTGCGACTCAACCATTCAAGGTATAATATCTCTATTTTTCGGTTTGTTCTTGGGTTAGGTCACATCCAGCCCAGCAGCCAAGCCACAATCCTTTCTGGTAGAGCCTGATATCATTGGTGCCATCTACATCAACCCGTTAGCGCATATCGATCCGAGTTTGTTGGTGCATAGATAGTGGGGTATTTGGCAGAGGCGCCAAAATGTGTGTGAGATAGAAGGAGGAAGGTAGGCTAGGGTGTAACTTTTGATGGATATATCAGAAAGAGGACGATAAGAATTGTTAGTTTGTGTTTCCAGAAAGGGTCTTGTGTTAACGCATTTAATTCTCATATTGACAATCGACTCTGTCTGTCTCTTACTCTCCCCGTCATCACCTCCCCTCCAACACGCGTAATCCCCAGACTGGCCACAATGGCTCCATCAGCCCTCACAATCGCATGCCACACGATCATCATGAGCAAGAGGATGGGGAAACTTGCCCTTCGACCATACATTGAGTATGGGCGTCCAGGTGAGTTTGTGTGCAATTAGCCACGCATATATATTTCTCGTATGCTGATTTCTCTTTCTTTCTTATGCTCCTAGCTTTTTCGACATGACTGGTGACAACTATTGATGACGAGACATGCATGTGACCATCCCACAAGGAGTTGTGGGAAGAAGGTGAGGGAGAGAATGAGGAGGAGGAATTGATGGTTGGCTATGTGAAGGAGGCAGAAGCGCGTTTCCCAAGGAGGTCGTCGACAGGTTGTTAGTTGAATATGGCGGAATGAGAATGGGTGTGGTGGGTAGGGAGATGAAGCTGGAGAAAGAGTGGGAGAGGGGTAGGCAAACAGAAGAGGCAGAGGAATGGGCTGGCGAGTGTTCGATTTGTTTTGATGCGTGAGTGTTCTGACATTTTTTCCTTTGCATTCAAGTCTGCTTCATTATCAGTGGTTCGATGGTTTTTCTTATTGACCCTTCTACTCATTTATTTTCCACCATTACCCGCTGCAGCCACATGTATTGCATGGATTGCATCCTAAACGTCATCTACACTGTGGTTGACATCAAAGACCGGCACTGCCCCTTCTGTCGCAGCGTCATCAAGTGAGCATCTGCTTCTTTCCTTCTGCTTCTCGCTCATTCGGCCCACGCTAATCTATATGATTGGGCCATACCCACGCCTTCAGAGCTCATCCCACTCGCGGCTTTCCATCCTTCCCTGCTGACGAAAATGAGGATGAGGACCTGGTCTTCTCCCTCTATCAGCTGCTCCACAAAGCCGCCATCCCTGACCTCACTATTGCCAACGACACTTCCCTCATCTTCCTGTGCGACAATCTTCCCAGCATTAAACATGTTAGCATTTCAGGCGAGGCTTTTAAGGGAGTCGGTGTCAAAGGGGCCCAGTGGGATGAGCTCCAATATCTCGTCATCACGGGATGTCTATCAGAGCTCAGCAATTATCGAGGATGGCAAAGCCAAATGCTGTCCTCGATAATTGTTGAGCTTTGATAGGCAACTAAAGAAGCAATAATAATAATAATAACAATAATAATAACCAAGAGACGATTCGCATTTCTTTTCCGTGAGCTATTCAGAGAATGTTGACGGACAGTCACACCGTGTTACGTAAAGCCCTGCGAGTTACGCATAGTTTTGGTAAGAACGCTCGATTATTATTTATTGCTCATACTTTGTCCAAATAAATAAATTATTAATTAGTTAAATGACCGCCATTTACTTCACAGTAATCGCCTAATTGTATTAACATGATACCACCACCCAGTCTCCTCTGCTTGTTACGCTCATTGTGTCATCATACAACTCGGAAGGGGCACTTTTCTCAGATCAAGCTGGGTGCCATCAAATAGACTACTGAGTAAGAGGAATACAAATTTTCTTTTGATATTATTTTTGCGGATACTCAGTAGTATCCGCTTCCCACCACATCAATTTGTTTGGAATAGGTGAGGCCGAATATCTCAAGTGTTTTGAATTTCATCGCCAGCCACACCGCCACGTGACCACCCAAATTGGAACATTTAAGCGACCTAAAATAACTTTCTTGTCAATTTACATCCTTTTCCACATAATAATACACACTAAAAAGTGGTTAAAAGCTCATTAATAAAAGCTAAGAATACACTCGCACAAATCTCATTTGAATTGTTGCCCTTACCATAGAGATCTGAAATTTTCTGGTTTTTTGCGTGGCCGATCGACACTGACGTTGCTTGTTTTGGATTTGGTGTCATCACCAACTTAGTGGCGCATAAATTAAGTGTTTCAAAGTGCCAATATTATCAAATGTAGGCCTGCTGAGGATGCTTATAATTCTGCTGCTGTCGGAGCCGCCTGTAGACCTTTTGCTGTTTACGGTGTATACTTTGGCATTTCTGAGTGGATGAGTGGAGAAACGTTGAAAATGTTGTTGCAGCTAGTGGATGCGTTGTTGCGGCTAGTGTATGTGTTGTTGCGGCTAGTGGATGTATTTTTGCGGCTAGTGGATGTGTTGTCAGCCAACACAATGTGATAAAAAATATTTTGTTCACTGACATCCTTCCTAGATTCCAAGTATTTCGTACCTTTGCGTCGGCAAAGCTGGAGACTTTGCCTCCAGGGATACCAAATCGCCTTTGGCTAGTTGCAGTTTACCGTTACTGGTTGCTCAACTTTCTCTGCGCGGAATGCAATTGGGATTCGTGCCCATGCGTCGGCTGGGTGAGGAAATTTGCCTTCAGTGGCGCTAGATGGGTACTATGATGATCTTGGAAGTCCAACTTTTATAAGGGATCTAGGGATGGATGTCATGAACTGGCATTGTCGCCAAGGAATTATGTGAGTATTGGCCAGACACAAATCCCCCCCAGTCTGGACTGCCATCAAGCACTCTAGTACCCACTTGATTTATTAACCTGCACACACATTGCTGAAACAGCTGCGATACTCAACTTCCAAGAATTCACCCAACCTTCCGAACCTATAGTCATAATGCTTCCTTAGAAAACGCCTCCATTTTCTTTATTGAATTGTAACCAACGCGATGCTTTATTGAATCTCGAATCGAAACATAATGTACTTCCGTATACAGATTATTTCATGGAGGATGATGCTATGCACGTTGAGAAACCAGCTAGGTCTACGGGTCGTGTGGGTTGCAGACTGGGAGGAGGTGGGAGTTGATGAGTTGTGGATGCATAAAAAAATATCTTTTCTCTCCACACATACGCAGATTGAAGAGACTCTCATACCATATCCCTCCCCCAATCCCAGGTGCAAGCGCCGCCAAATGCGTGGCCGCCATGGGGTGATTCTCCCGGACCGAGCCTCCCAAGATGTATATACCACACCCTCCTCGTGATCCCCTCACCCACGGAGATGATGGACGAACAGTTCCTCCTTGTAACTGGTGTGCAACTATTCCTTCCAACGACGACGCATGGACAGGCATCAACTCCTTCACACAACACGCACACTGGCACCGGGTCGAGTATGTCTGATGGCCTTGTCCCTCAGTGTGGACGCCGCAGTGGGGAGACATGAGCCTGAATCCGAGCTTGTGAAATCCGCCAGGGATGCTGATGCGGGAGACTCCGAGGAAGGTGGCATAGTGGGGGCCTGAGTGTTGTTCGGGGGGATGGGGGCACTGGTGAGAGAGGCACCTGGAAGGCAGGTATCAGGGAAGTGAGTGTCGTTTGGGAGGACAAGGACGCTGGTGAGGAAGACACTGAGGAACGTGGCGTATGGGGAGTGAGTGTTTTCCAGGAGGGTAAGAGGCTTGGGGAGGGATCGAGGTTGTGATGGGGATGGTGTATTGGAGGTGTTTTTTATTTATTTATTCCTTCCTTTTTGGTCTAAACAGGATGGAGTAATGGATGTATATGAACAGTTGGTAACTGTGGACCATGGGGAGAAAAGATACCGAAGCATCTGAGCCATCGCGCTCATGCCCCAGCTCGTGAAGCAACTCCGCTAGACTGTTTTTGTCAGTTATTTTATACTCGTCGATATTATTTATTTGTTTGGATGGTTACAATAATTATATTTATTATGGGAAGTCTTGTAAGGCACCGAACGGTAACGCATTTTGTGGCTTATATTCCACGGAAACGTCATCATTCCTTACGTCATCAATTTGCAACGCGTAACTATAAACATCCTCATCATTTCTCCCGATTATACTGTAAATCCCAACAAAAGGTTTTGAACCGTGCCAGCATCAGTAGTTAAATGGCTATAAAGGAAAACACCTCTCTAATATATGCTATACTATACTATGATAAGATAACTATAAATATATCATATTTAAGTATTTATAAGTAGTATAGTAAGCTCTATAATAGTAATAATAGTTCTGATAACAGTAACTATGATGAGAAAAAGGACTATTTCAATATTTAATAGTAAAGATTATTGGGATAGCAACTTGATATATCAGTATGTGACTTTATACTATTTTATCAGTTTTATATCATTTATAGTATTTGGAACAAATTAAATCAAATTAAGAGCCAATTTGATTTAAATTAATTTAAATTTAATCAAGAGTCAATTTGAGTTAATTGAATCAAGTTATAATTTGAAATTCAAATTTGAAACTAAATGTAATAATTTAAAATATATATAATATAACTTATAATAATATATCCCTTTGACTATAAATAAGATCATCTTTTAAAATCATTTAGCAGGTTTGAAAAAAATGATTTTTTGAAATACTATTTTTCTATTAAAAATATATCTCAATTTTTAATTATTATATAAAAAATTATTGATAAATTTTTTTTTAAAAGCTATTATGATTTTAAAAGTTATAAACTTTTAAAATCTTGCCTCTAAATATAGATACAAAATAGTTAAAGAGATATGTATATACTCTCTCTTAAAGTAATTATATTAAATATATTATTTTTATTACTATCTATATAAATATATATATTTCAGTATATAGGGTTTTGCCTATTAATATAAGTTTACAGTATCTCCTCCTACTACTCAATCCCCATAGGAGGGCCTCTCCCCACATCATCACAAATAAAGACCATCTTTTGCCCACTACTCTCACCTTCTCCCTACTCTACCTACAGATCTTCTCCACTAAGTGACATCTTTGACCACTCTGCAACCTCCAACCAAACCACCAGCCTGTCAAGGCATCTTTCATAAGACTATGCCAGCAATTGGTCCCCCAAGCCTATTCTTCTCCCATCTTCAAAAACAAATAGCCAGTAACTGGTCAGTCCCACCTATATTACCAAAACCCCTAAGGTAAGCCACTCCTTTCTCACCCCCCCTACCAGCCTATTCCTCAAATCCTTTTACCGACTTCTTATATTCTCTCTCCTACACACTACCCCTAAATGATCCCCAACAGCTTGCCAGAAGTCACTAAGTACCTCACACTCTCCTAGCCAATGTTCAGGTATCTATATATATCTCTCTTCCTGTCCTATATTGTAGCACTCCTTACAGTCAAAGCAATCCTCCTTGGTAAGGTGACCTGAGCAGAAATTGAGCATTATATTCCTCCTCAGCATATACTACCAGACCACCCAGTACTTTGATGATATCCATCTTTACACTTTGGCACTCTAGGCCCATATACTATACTAGTTCCAATCTTCTCTGATACTTACTCCCTGCTATCTACTAGGACACAAATCCTGGCCTTGTCTCCATTGGCAATCTATCCCCTCACTAATATTGAACTCAATTAAGAGAATGCCTCCCAGCAGCACTTGGTTCTATCTCTATATTGCTGGGTCCCAAGCCACCTCTTCTTCATTACCCTACCAACAAATTTCAATATAGTGCACCCCTTTTGTAACTCCCTACCAGAAGTCTTTGTACTATAGTTATGCAGTATTCTGAAGCTCAACCAATTATAAGAGATCTCCCATCAAGCCTCTTAGTGAGAACCTCATCTCTCAGACCTTCTGCAATAGGGGGACCCAATTACCCCCTCTCAACTCCACTGCTCTCTTTAACCACCATACTCTCAAGCAGTGTAATCTCTTTGGAAAGTTGACCAGTCCAAGCCCTCCTCTTGCCACTGGTAAGGATAAGACCTCCCAACTGATCTGACTCCTTCTTTCAACCCAAATCTACCCCTTGGCCAGTTTCAACAATCGCTTCACTACTCAGGCTGGGAAGTCTAGATAATATACCAGATACCACAACTTCAGTAGCCAGTAGACATTCAAAATTGAGACATGCCCTGCTAGAGACAAGTGGTGACCCCCCCAGCTCTACAGGGCCTCCCCCCAGATTTCAACCCTCTGCTCCCATTAAAGTCTAGGTAGTACCAACCCATATACTGACAGATAAATACCTAAGTACTGCACTGTCTTGCCAGTAGGGACAATTGTTCTGATGACATCTCCTCCCACCAGGCCATTGCCCAACACCATTGTTTCACACTTGTGTCAATTGAGTTTAGCCCCAGAGTTCTCCTCATACTACTTCACCATCTTCTTGAGCTCCTTGATATCAGCAATGGACCCTAGGCCAACCACCATATCATCGGCAAAGACCTCTACTTTCCACCCAATTCTAAAGACAGAGAGCTCTGCTATCTTCTTCCTGATTCTATCCATTAGGGGCTCTAGGGAAAGAGTATATAGAATAGAGGATAGTGGGTCCCTCTGGGGTACACCCCTACCCAGAGGAAATGATACCTCTCTATGTCCATTATATATGAGTGCAGCCCTACTCCCTTTCAGTAGGCTGACCATTGCTGACCAGAACTGGTGTAGTACCCCAGTCCTATCCAATACTTTCACCAGCCAGACTCACTGCACCCAGTCATAAGTCTTCTCCTGATTCAAGAAGACCAGTTGCCCATCTAGTCCATAGGCTCATGCCCCTTCAATAACTCTATGTACCCAGGCTGTACCATCCCTAATGAGCCAGCCTCCTACAAAGCCCCTCTGCTTAACACCCAAGACTTGCTGGGCCACCTTCTGTAGCCTCGCAACCACCACCTTAGTTACCAACTTTCTGTCCATGTCCAGTAACATAATCAACTACCAATTCTTCCAGTCCTCTCACCTTCCTTTGTTCTTGTAAAGTAATGTCACCAGCCCCAGATCCTGCTCTCTCACCCATCTCTCTGTCTGTAATATAAAGTCACACAATGCTGTCATCTTGTTCAATACTCCTGAGACTCCCACCATCTTCTTCTAGAAGTCCCAGGGCAGACCATTCTCCCCAGGTACTGTATCTGGGGTTGTTGTGGCAAAAACCTGGTGGATCTCTTCCTCTCATACTGGCAACACCAAGTCACCCAGCCCATCTAATTGTGGAGGGTACCAATCCTCCAATGCCCAGTCAATATTAGTAGCATCTGCTCCACCCTCCTCCTCACTCCACAATCTACTCTATCACTCCTTTAATGTACTAAGAATGTCCTATATATCATGTACCAGTATACCATCAGAGTCAAGCACCCCCTCCCACCTTTGCTTAACCCTTCTTATCTGAAGGACTCTTATGAGGTACTTAGAGGACCTTTCTCCTTCCTCTAAACTCTGCCAATGAAGCCATGCTGCCAAGCTCTACACCCTTATCTCCTCCTTATCCCACAGCATCTGTTGTAATTCGCCAACCTCCATTTTCACCCTTGTTAATCTCTAATCCTCTCTTCCCTCCACTATCGCTAGCCCTACCTAGTCCTCCAAGAGTCTAGTCAGTCTAACAGAAGCTCATCTCACCTGTCACCTCCTCTGCCTCCCAGCCTCCCTGCCAGCCTCACTTCAGTAGACCCTGGTCATCTCTTTCATTCTCATCCACTGAACATTAACCAGGACACCTTCTTGCCTCCAGTTCTCCATCCTCAGTTAAATGTTTTCTGTCTACTCATCTTACTGGATCCTATCATCTAATAAAGAGGAATTGAGGTGCCAATGTCTAGGCCCATCCCCACTCCCCCCAAAATGCCCCTGCCCTAACAGCTCCCAATGATCTGACCAAGGACACCATTCCACCTCCAGCAACTTCCAAACATCTAATCCCCAGCAGCTGGCTGTCAACATTCAGTCAATCCTCATCTCCAGGCCCTCTGCCCAGTGTGTGTATACCCTTCTATCTCTCCAATATTCCCTACCAGTATCTATCAGAGCACTCAACCTTTCTACATCCTATACTATCAGTCCTCCACTCCTACTCTCAGCTCCCCATCCACTATCTATCCTATCCATCCATATGTTCCAGACCATATTGAAGTCTCCACCAAGCATATCCACCCCAGCCTCTACAAGAACCCTACTCTCTTGAAGACCCTTCACTCAATCCACACACTCACTCTGCACCGCAGAATAGTAACAGGAGCCCACTGTAACTGGCTCCCAACCTGTACATATCCACTCTTCTCAGACCAATCTATCCCCTCAGCTTCTCATATTCTATATCTCTCCTCTACCTTTTTGGACTAGAATCCCAACCTTGCCCTTCCAAACTACCTCACCTCTCCATTCCTTCATCTATTCCATCTTATCTAAATCATCCTCACACCTGACATCCTGCAAGAGGAAGAGATCGGCCTCCAATTCCTTCAGCTAAGTAAAAATGTTCCTATGTCAAGAAGCACCCCATAACCTGTTCACATTCAAAGAAAAAATATTGGTTGTACTATTTATAATAAAGTGCAGTGTATTATCCAGTCTATCTCTACTGCTCTATATTCATCTCTTCTTGTACCCTATCCAGATTATATTCTATAGTCAACTCCTCCTCTTCAGTCCTCTGAGCCTCCAGTCCCACCAATAGCTCATTCACCTCCCCATCCACCTTCTTCTCAAACTCCTTGCAGTACTCCAGGCAGGCCTTCTACTAGAGCTACAATCTATGATGCTTGGTCCAGTAGTATTTAGCCCTCTCCCCAGTAACATCCACCAGTTCTGCCTCCCACTCCTTATCCACCTCATACCCTTCCTCCTCCAGATATATAGTAAGGATTTCCACCTTCAAAGCCAACTCCACTCCATCTCTCTGCAGGACTCACACCCAATGCTCATCACTCATCACTCTCAAGTCCACTTCCCCCAACTCTTCTATCACCAGGTTATTTATTATCCAGCACATCCAAAGTAGGTTTCCCACCTTTCTCCCCCCAGAAGTCGCCAGTCTCCCACTATCCAACATCATGGTGTCCACCCAGTACTCACAGACTCATCCTATACCTCTGGGACATCCACCAGCTCCTCCTCTCCAACTGCCACCACTTGTCCTCCATTTGCTATCTTGGAAACTCCAAATTGCACTTGCTAGGCCCTCTGCATTGGCACATCCTCTACCCCCCTGCTTTGGGAAGTCAGACTATGCCTGATAAGCAGAGTAGGGGTAGGCAATCCCTCCCAGACCTCCTCCCAGATCTCAAATGTACCATCAGTATATGGGTTATTGCCAGTTACTTTCTCATCCACTCCTGTCTCCTTCCCTATACTCCTACTACCCTTGCCGGCCCAGACACTCTCTCATTCCCACCATTCTACCTACATCCTTCTGTGGTTTATCTTTCAGCTTAGCCAGTAGCTCCTTCTAATGCTTATATCTCTAAGCTCTTTCTCACTGCCTCTTGTCTACTTGAATCTGCTTCCCATCCACTATCTCCAAGTGTGTTGACTCTACAAAAGCCTTCCAAGCCTTCACCCACTGCTCTACTGCACTACTCAGCTCTTTCAGTACTTCCAACAAATTCTCTTCCTCCTCTTCACTCTCCTTCACCCTTGTCACCTTATAAAGAATCACTCCACAGACCATCACTAAAGGCCAGTCCCTTACCTTCCTAGTAGCTTTCTTTCCTGCCAGCCAAATACACACATCAACATCTCTAGTTCTGAGTGAGGTCCCTTTCTAGACCCTGAATCTGATATCTACCACCTTGCCATACTCTGCTATAACCTCCTTGACTCTCCTTCTCATCTCCACCACCATCACCATAGACACTCCTTTTACCAGTAGTTGTACTATCCTGGGATCCCATCTCAGGCACCATGTCATAGGGACACACACCTCCCCAACAGTCAAACCAACCTTCAGCATCTCCTCCAAAGGCTCAATCTCCTCAAAGCCCACCTCTACTCTCTCCAATCCCTTCAGAAACTTTACTGATGCTGCTCTAGCCACCTGCTTAGTGATAAGCCCCAGCACCATTTTCACTATCACCACTAGGCCCCAGAAGTACAGTGTAATTGCAAATGCCAAGATCAACTTTTTGAGCAATGGGACCACTACTAGGCCTGTCACACCATTCACCAAATCCCCCTGCCCTCTAAGCCCCTGCTGCTCAGCTGTACCATCAGTAGTCACATCTGGATTTTTTTCTAGATTGGCAGTTCTGTCACCATCAGCTATCATGCTTACCCCAGCCATTACTCCCCCAGCTCCACTGCTCCCACTGCCAAGGGCTACACCTCCATGAACTGTTGTCTTCTCCATCTCCTTGCCTTTTCTCAGCCATCCCTCCAGCTCAGATATCTGCTATCTCTCCTTCACTATCTCTGCAAAGCTTACTCTCCCAGACCCCTGTCCTTCACCACCACCTCCTTTTCTTCTGCATTCTCCTGCCAGCAGCCCCCTCATACTCCCTCTCAGGCCAGGACCTCTTCTCACTTGCTGCTAGTCGAATATGCTAGGGCCACCCTGCCTAGTATGTATCTCAGATTATCTGTTGGTCACTATGTTGTTAGTCTCTTTTCTCCAAAAATGATATTGTAAGTACTTTCCAAAGATTGTGTAACCCAAATGGTACTGGAGAAGATGTATATATTACTATCTATATATATAGAATACTATATAACAGCCTCAGTATCAGATATAATTTCATTAAGTCTAGCTTCAATAAATATAGTATCAATAAGATCTAAGAAAGAAAAGAAAAAAGAAAATAAAAATGATCAAGTATTTAAAAAGAGTTTGTAACAATTTCACAGTTATATCTTAGTCTTAGTACTTTTTATATCTTTTCTCTAGTCTTTTCTTGTTTTTTTTTAAATATTTTCTATATTCCAGTACCTTTCAAATGTTTAGAAATCTTCTCTTACACTAAGACTTCACTAGAACATTCTTGTCTTTTCTTAGTACCAAGTATTTCATCATAGCTAGTCATAGAATCTTTTGAAATATTGTAGAATTCTATTGATCATCTTTGCTGAGAATCTATTTTTTGACTTTTCTCTTCTTTTTCAAGATTCTTCCAGATCTTTTTTTCAGATCCTATATAAATATTCTTGCTCTCTGCTTGAATAAAGCTCAGAAAGAATATTTAAACCTACAAGTATCTCTTTAAGCTACTTTAGACTTACTAGAATTATTAAACTTAACTACTTCCTTATAAAAAAACTTAAACTATTATACTTAATAGCAGTAGTATTATTATACCTTATCTTATTAAGAAATCTTATACAAATTTTGAAACCAGTTACAACTAGTTATATAAGTCCAAAATAAACTGTAGAGAACCAATCTACTATCTAGACCTCTCTGCTATAGAAGAAGTAGATAATACAGAACTATAAGTCAACTTAGAGAATATAATTACCTCTATAGTCTATTAAATATAACTACTCTAAGTACAACTAGACTAACAGAAAGTAAGAACTGCAGCTATATCACATTATGCTACTATATTGGTTAGTTTCAAACTACTCAAGTTAGATATCTTTAATAGTCATTAAGAAAGACTAACTACAGATATATAGATCTTTCAATTAGACTAATACTTTGAACTTATTAGAATATAAGAAGATATATAAGTCCAATTTTCTACTATACTTCTCTAAGGAAATACTATTATTTAGTAGTATGTATAACTATATTATAATTATCTCTATCTATTCAAATATAAGAATTAAAGATTGGAGATCTTTCAAGAAGATTCTTCATAAGTACTTTAAGTCTACTAATACTATTAAGCTAGCCAGAGACAAGCTAGTAAATATTAAGTAACTTAAGTCTGTATAAAGTTACAATATATAATTCCTGTTAATTTAACTTAAACTATTTGCAATATCTAAAGATAAAAAGATAGACTACTATATTCAAGATCTGAAAGAGAATACATAAATCAAAGTTAAGCTAAATGAGTTATAGACTCTTAATGAAGCTATGAGAATTACTAATAGGTTTAATATTATTATTTTTGATAACTACTTCAAACCAGAATACTATAAGAAGAAATATTTTAAGAACTATTATAAGAACTAATCAAGAATAGTTAACCTAGCACTAATGGATCTAGATACTTTCTTACAGATTATAGGATAGTTAAGTTACTAATTTTTATAAATTCAGTATATATTAATTCTAAGAAATATATATGTAACAATTTCACAGTCATATTTAGTCTTAGTACATTTTTGCATCTTTTAGTTAGTCTTTTCTTATCTTTTCTTGAATATTCTACTATGTTCTATCACCTTCTACTTGCTTAGAAACCTCTCAGCACCCAGACACCACTAGAACATTTTTGTCTTTCTTTGGTACCAAGCATCTTTTTTTTTTTTTTTTTTTTTTTTTTTTTTTTTTATTTCCTTTTACTTCTATTCTTTTTTTATATCCCTCTATTTCCTATAAATACACTCACCCCCCCCCCCATCTTTTTCCCCTTTGGGGCCCCCCCCCCCCTACTCCTTTTTTTTGTA
>RBNI01001702.1:0-21227 GCA_003990745.1 Jimgerdemannia flammicorona | reverse complement strand
TTTTTTTTGGTGGGAGGTACTTTTGTGATTGTTCCGGTGCTACCTACTCACCATCTGGCAACCCCTCCAGGACATTAACACGCCCAAAACAACGACATCGGGAAACATCCACGGTTGCCCCGTCTCGTTCCTTCTGGGCATCGCGGGCAAAGTCCCCGAGTTCGAGTGGGTGCCGCACTGCCTACGGCCCGACCGGATTGTCTACATTGGCCTGCGCGACGTGGACGAGGGCGAGAAGCGTATCCTCCGCGAGAACGGCATCAAGGCCTTCTCTATGTCCCACGTCGACCGCTACGGCATCGGCCAGGTTGTCGAGATGGCACTCGATCACGTCAATCCGAAAAGGGACCGCCCCATCCATTTGAGCTTCGATGTCGACGCATTGGATCCCAGCGTTGCGCCTAGTACGGGTAGGTTTGGGATTGGGTGAATTTGGGCGGTTGTTGTTTAGGAAGGCGGTAGTGGGAATGTCGGGGCAATTTCTACTCGTTGGGCGAGTTCCTTTTTGTACAAGAAACAAGCGCTATCGGTGTCTCAACAAACTACCTTCGTCTCATCTTCCACCCACTATCCCCAGGCACCCCCGTCCGTGGCGGTCTGACCTTCCGCGAGGGTCATTACATCTGCGAGGCCATGTCGGAGACGGGTTTGCTCGTAGGCGTCGATATTATGGAGGTCAATCCGGCTCTTGAGGACGAAGTTTCCGTTTACCAGACGGTCACGATCGGGTGCAGCTTGGCAAGGTGCTCGCTTGGTAAGATTTTTTTTTTTTTTTTTTTTTTTTTTTTGGAAGGGGAGGGAATGTTGGCAGGGGCGACTGAGAAGATCCTGCCCGTTGGTGTTTCCAAGCTCGACTTGGTTACTGTGCTATGTGAGCGATTAAACTAACGCCCCTCATTTTCTAGGTGAGACCCTGCTATGATTCCCTTCTCGCAACAAAGCCCCAGGTTGACGTAACGGCGGGCATGTGTTTGTAAAGTCCAGGGAGGCGATGTGAAGTATAATTCGGAAATGCAGATAGAGATGGCCCCTAGAGAACAAAAACCGGCGCCAGGTAGGGAGAGAAGGTTCCGAAGATCAGGACTCCTCGTCTCCCAAAATTTAACCCCGCCCGGGCCAAAGGGGTATGACCATGGGTCCTCCCGCGGATTTTCTATGCGTCTTGTGGGTGGTGCGGTTGCAGTGGTAGGCGTGTGTTGGTTATAAATAAATACAAATATTACGTGTTGACGTGTAAGCGAATTCTGGTTGACAGTTTTGGGGTAAAAGTCATTCAGGTCATGTGGATGCAGAGTTTGACACAGGAGATGATGGGAATCCTCTATACCGTTTAATATTGTCAAACAATAGAACTCCCAAATATCCTCGGTTTTCCACCAATATCCTCGGTTTTCCACCAATATCCTCGGTTTCCCACCAATATCCTCGGTTTCCTACCAAGAGCCACGTCACGAACCCAAAACATTCATCCATTTTGTGTTGCGATGTCGCGCACAACCTGTAAGGGAGCGAGCAGAACAGTCCCCATTCCCATGGCGGGGAATTTGGGACGGCGGGCCATGTTAACCTGTTTTTGTCCCGTGATATATACTACTCAAAAAAACATTTCCACTTGTCTCAATCAGTTATTTAAAATCAAATTGTAATGAAACCGCGCCAAGAAGGCGATGGGTGTAAAATCTATTTCATTAAGAAGTATGGTATATAGAATGCTGTTTATAATGGGTATACTGAATGTTCATCGAGGATCAACAACGATGTGATATATATAATATCCCTACGCGGGATGGTCGCCGAAGCATGGGTGGGGACGGCGCCGTTCTATGATACACATTGAAAATCCCCGAACGCAAAAAAACTCCAACCGTGTCCGGATTGGAACCGTGACGTTCCATTGGATATCACTGCGGAACGATCAGCTGATGATGACGCCGCAGCGCTTGCATCTGTGGTGCTGCGGGTGCAGGCAGTAGCAGATGCAACATAGGATAGCTGAGAGTTCGGAAAGGAAAGGTGAGGATTAATGAAATAAGGATAGTTGAAAAGCATGAAAAGGGAGAACATTATGTGAGTTGTGGTATACATGATTCATAGTTTTCGGGAACCGGCGAATGCAATCCTTTCCTTAATCCACCAACTCTAACACACACATTCCTCTCTCTCTCTCCTGTTGTATCTTTTCTCTTTACGATATCATGGACGTATTATGTGTATATACCTAAAATCGACCGTCTCGACTCCTGTAGGTTCGCATCCAAATAAGGGAACGTGTTAGGCGGCTTCCAAGCAGAGATGAGTGCATTCGCAGGGTGTTCATCGCACTGGCAGTGTTTTTTAAAAACTTACCCATTGGTGAGGCGATCCATCTCGACAGAGTCCTGAGCCATCGGAGCGGACGTATGCGACTGTATGAACGGAATCGGCATCGGAGTCGACAACGATGACGGGTATGGAGGACTTGGAGTTGTAGGAGGAGTAGCTCATGGGAGGAGTGGACATGTCAGGCAGCAAGGACTGTGCGGCTGGATCATGATTCATGATATTTAACAAAATATTCGGAGGGACTGAGCGCAGTGGTGGGTCAGTGCAGGTGCAAAGCCACCTGTAGCGGATTGTGATGTCACGCTGGCATGACGCCCAGATCGGATCGGTGACACGGACCGCCGCGTTACACTCACATTACACTCTCACGCCGCATTTATTGCTTCTCATCCGTTGTGTATCCACATCCTTCGCCCCCTCTTCCCTCCGATCCCCCGAAACCCGTGCCCAACAATGCCCTCCCTACACAGTAGGATTGTCGCATTCGCCGATTCCATCACCGACAACTTCCATGCCATGTTGCCGGATAATTGGTCTCTCCAGAATATATCTGCCCCCATACCGAACGGGACGGCTTTCCAGCCCACCTTCATAAACTTCTTCGTTTCCCCGTACTTCCTCGTCCTGCTCTTCCTGGTTCGTTGTTTAATCTTTTGTTGTCTGATCTCCGATCCCACCCCGAATAGCTCTCACACCATCAATCCATCCTGTCTTCACAGAGCATAGTTATCAACCGCATACATGCCATTGTCTCCCCGCGCAATGCCCACCCATTACCCTTCCTCACCAAGCTCGGCGTTCGTACCCCCAGTATATTCCTGCTATGCAAATCCATAACCATCCTTCTCTCTTTCCTGAGTTCCATACACGAGTGGCGCGATCACCTCCCCTCGTTCGTTGCCGAGGCCTCTGCAGGCATGAAGGGTGGCGACGTGCTCTGGGCCGCATTCAAAGCAATGAGCACCGTGACTATCATCGAGACCTTCCTTAGCTGCGTCGAGCGCCGCCCCTCGCCGCAAGAGCAGACCGTTAGTCTATTTGAGTGGGCCATCATGCTTTACTTCACCACCGCCGGCAACGAGATCTTCCTCGTCGCCTTTATCCAGGTCTGCCAGCTCCTCGTCCTCCAGCTCACCTTCCTCCACCCGCGCGGCTATGCCTACCGCCTGATCCCCACCACCGTCTTTGGCCTCGCGGGTCTCCTCCACTTCTGCTACTCCCTCTGGAGTTTTTCCTCTACTTACCCTTCCCTCCAGTTCCTCGCTCGCCTCCCGGAACTCATGGTCGTCTGCATCACCATCGTCTCCATCTCCATCCACCTCCTCGCAATGAAGGTCGGCAACTTCCGTCGGCACATGTTCGAGCCTCACTCCCTCCCGGGCCTGCACGAGGACTACGCCATTGCCATTTTCAAGCTCGGCAGCGCATGCCTCGAGGCCACCCGCGGGGTCGGCTACCGGAATGAGGTCGAGAGTATCCGCGTGCCCGCCGGCACCGTGGTCGACGACCACCAGCACAACCTGCGGCCTAGCATAGTCAAGTTGGAGAAGCACCATCAAGCCCCGCGTCCGCCGCTCTCGGCTTTCGAGAACGAGATGGCCGACGACGTTGGCCAGGTCTACGAGTCAGAGCCCCCCATGTACCAGCAGGTCCGATTTCATCACATTGGCACCTTTTGTACGACCTGCGTCGAGCTCGTCCGCAGTTTCTGGAGGGCTGTCCGCGCCGGCGCCAGGCGCACATACAGGAGGGTTGTGTATAGGACCATCGAAATGCCGCTGCTACTTCACAAGGAGGAAGGGAGGGATGAGGAGGAAGAGGAGGAGGGCGCGGAGCACGATGATGAGGAAGAACTATTCCGCCGTTTCGTGGCCGACGATTGGAAGCTGTTTGAGGAGGAGGCAGAGGATGAGGACGAGGACTATTGTGTGACAGACGAAGAGAGTGGTATTGTGGACGAGAACGACGAGGACGCGGACGATTTCGCCAACTGCGTGGATCAACAGGACTTCGCATCTGATGGCGCTAGAAGTCTGACCCCAGGGTCGGTCGCGCCGCTAGTTGAGGAACTTCTGGATCTAGCGATGGACATGCGTGAGCAGGACATGCAACCGTCGACAACTTCAACGCCTTCCTCCTCGTTCTTCGCCCTGCCCTCTACATCTCCCTTCTCCTCCCCCACCAACCAGGCTACCTCCACCCCCTTGCTTTCCCTCTTCATTGCCCACTACCTCCACCCTTCGACTGTTACTCGCACGCGCTACCGCAACATAACCAACCCGCCCGCCGAGGAGGATCAGCACGAGTCAAAGTCACTTAGGACACTCATCCAGTCGTCGAGGAAGCTATCCTTCGGGTTCGCATATCCGGCTCCTTCCTCCTCCTCCGCTTCCTCCGCTGCAAATGTTAACGTCATATCGTCGCCTGCATCATCCATGTGCGTCGTGTGTCAGTCGGAGGCTCGCACCATTTTGCTCAGGCCGTGTTGCTGCCTCGTGCTATGTAATGAGTGCAGAGAAAGTATGGCTGTCAGGAGGTTTAAAAATTGCCCGTGCTGTCGGAGGAAGGTCGACGGGTATAGCAGAATATATCTGCCATGAGGAGGTGACAGACATTGTAATGACGGTGGTGACGTTTCTTTTTTTTCGAACACTGGTGACTTTTTGGTGGTTTAGAAGATCTTTAAATGCTTATTTGCAGAACCTGTTTTAGTTAGGGCGAGGCCGAAAAGCCTTGTGCCAAGATCATGAGTGGTTATGTAATATTCGCTGCTTTTAATGTATAAAAACTCTGTTTTCGGAATAGTAATGTTTTAGCCAATAACAAAACATTGTCGCAGTCATAATTGACGTCAGCCTGATTTGGATTAATAGGGCCTGATTAGACTCAATTTAAATCAGAGTATCACCTGCTTACATTATTCACCTTTTTATCTTTTCACTGTTCATTGCTGCCAAATGACTGAAAAGAAAGCATTTAACAAGAAGACTGTTACAAATAATACTAATTTAAATAATATATAAATTATTATTATGGAATTAATAAAAATTTATTTTAAAATCAATTAAAGCTTTTAAAATAAGTATTATAATAATTAATATATAAATATAAAATATAAAATATAGTAGTTAATCTAAATTAGAAATAAGAATTAAGAAATAGATATTTGATTATAGTATCTAAATCTGATTTTCATATAGTATAGTAGTATAGTTAGCAGTCACCCAATCTTATACTTGTAGGAAATCTTACAATTATAGGAAATCTTAAAGTTATAAGATAAAAAAAAGATATAATAAATCTATATAAATATCTTTAGTATTTAGAGTAAATAAATCTTAAATTAAAATAGTTCAAAATAAAGAGACAAGAGAACTAGTAAGCTTATAAGTAAATATACTTTAAACTTACTTACTTTGTATTCTTGAAAACTCTGAAGAGTTAAAGAAAATTAAATATTCAAGATAAAACCATCTACCATACTTCTAAGATTAAGTATTTACTATATTATAACTTAGTATTTTTTTTTTTTTATTATTATTATTATTATTATTATAACTTAGTATCTATTGACTGGTAATTTAAGATAAATCTCTCACTTTTAAGCTAAATAATAAATAACTATTATTATTTAAATACTTACTCAAATTAATCAAAATATCTAGATAAGATATCTAAATATAAAACTATTAGTATTTTATAAATATATTATCAATGAATCAATTATTATCTTCTTTGATAATTTTGAGTAATATACTACTATAAGAATCCTATCTATAGTATAGTAAGTAGTCTTTATATATATTCTTTAGTCTCTAAGGCTCAGTAAGAGCTATATATATTCTCAGTAGTAAATCATATAAGATAAGATAATACTATAATACTAGTAGTATGGAAAAACTCAACACAACTTGTTAAGAAATGAGTGAAGACCTAAATATCTTCTATATTTGAATCCATTATTAGATAATTCTTATAAATTATATAAGATCAAGTAGCTAAAGTAATCTTTATAAAAGAAATTTATTTAGAGATAACTATAGTAATTTGATCATTATCAGTAGTCTTAGATCTATTATAAAAGATAACTTATGCTCAGTAATACTAAATAGCTAGATACTCTCAAGACTATATAATAGAGAGAGTTATTAGAGTCAGAGTTGAAGCATCCAAGATAACTAGTATAATTTCTATAACTATAGTCAATTAAAACACACTATAATCAAAAGCTATAGAGCAGCAAAAGAACAGTAACATATGAAAGAATTTGCTAAGAAGTTTACTGAGATAACTATATATTTAAAAGATATAATAAAGGAAATTAGAGAAAGAAATTACTACCTAGTTCAGAAGTTTACTATTATTATAGATAAGAAAGAAATATCTACTATACTTGTAGAGAAGAAGATTACTACTTCTATAAATGTATGAGTGAGATAAAATACAGGGCTCAGTCAAGCAATACTATCAGAAACTAAGAACAGACTAATATAATTATTTTTAAAGAAATTAGAGAATTAGAGAAAGAGCAGAAATAGAAAGTCTACCCTACTCTAATATCTAAGAAGAATATCTGTAAGTAGTATAATATAATAGACATATAATTGTATAAGTACATCAGATTTCTGTATCTTAAAAACTTGATCTTCTTTAACTCTACAGAATTCTTAAGATACAGGAATAGGTGAGTTCAAAGTATATCTGCCCATAGACTTACTAGTTCCTTTGTTTTCTTTTTGTTTTGAACTATTTTGATCTGAGGTTTATTTACTCTAGATACTGGAGATATTTATATAAGTTTGCTAGCTATAAGGTAGCTAAGTTATGACTATATTTCCTATGAGTCACTTTTTATAAGTATTAATTCTTAACATCTGTTAAATCTTTGATGATTATTAAAACTTTAATATCTGTGAAATCTTGACATTTGTAAAGAGTTTAATATTTATCAAAACTTTAATGTTTGTAAAATAACTGCTATTTGTAAGGCTATACTATATTTGGAAATCAGATTTAAGTACTATGATCAAATGTCTATTCTTCTGATTTATATTTCTAATTCAGATCAACTATCACAACTTTCTCCTGAATAGGTAATTTATCTATAAAATATTCTATTCACTTAAACTTCCAAGCTTCCACCAGTTGTATCTCTTTATACTGTATGATTTATGTCATTACATTCTCCCAGTAGTATATTTTAATATGTTTAAAGTCTCCTGAGACTACTTCTTAGAAATGGGCTAGAGCTGGCTCATTATTTTTAAAAAATTTATTAACTTATTTGACAATTGTGATCTGAGTATGAGAGAGCTGATACTCTCTAATCCGGTCTTCTTTTCCATCTTTGGCTATGAGTTCAGTAATTATTCTAACTTAAAGTATTCTTAAAGCTCTGTCTAATTTTGGTAGGCCTTAAAGTATAAAATTTATAATAGATGTATCTATACTATACTTTGGATACTATCAAAAGATTTCTCTATTATGGATAGCTCAGTAGTATACCATTGTCTTTCTATGGCTTATTGTATAGTACTAGTAATCTTGAGAGCTGTAACTATACTTTGTTGACTAGTCAGGATACTTCTTAAGTCAGTTTTGGTAAATAGTAATGAGGATGATTGTGTCTGAGAGTTTTTATAGCCAAAAGGTAGTTTCTTGCACAAAATAAGATCCTTCTTACTTAAGCTCTAGTTTTTGTAACTATGAGGCTTCTACTATATTCTAATATATCAGAACTTTGTCTCCTATCTTAATAATCTCCAGAGGCTTGTGAATCTTTTCTGTATTATTCTGCTATAGTATTAGTATCTTAGTTATGTAATCCTCAGCCTTCTTTCTAATTTGATATAGTCTCTATATCTCTATATCTATGTATTTCCATATAGTATCTCTATTGGATAATACGATTTCTTGAGAACTTTCTTCTCTAAACAGCATCTATTGAGAGGTGAAATGGGTACTTTATAATCAGATATCTTGAAGAGCAGATAATACTATTAACAGATAGTAATCTCAGTTTTCATAGTTATTATAGATCTTGATAATGATATTCTTAAGAGTCTTATTTGTTCTTTCTACTTGTTCATTTTCCTGAGAGTGATAGACTGTAGTCTAAATATGCTGGATCTTATACTTCTTGTAAAGAACCTCAAAGAACTGATTTACAAATTCTGTTTCTCTATCTGTAGTTACTTATACTGGGGTCTTGAATTGACAGATAATTTCTTTATAGAGGAAATTGGCAATTGACTGTACATTGGCTTTGAGGGGTCCTGCCTCTATCTATTTCATAAAAAGGTTCATAATAACAATGATGTATTAGTTGCCAGTCAAAGTCAAGAGTTAAGGGCTAATTATATCTATTGTGGTATGTATAAAGAGTACTAGTTCTATGTATACTGATCCTGAGGTCTTATTTTATTGATCTTGTTTCTATTTCTGGTATTTATCACAGGTCTTAACAAATCATCTGATGTCTTTCCCCATTCCTGGCCACTATATTGTTCTTCTTACCTTATTATATATATTTGTTCCTTTTAGATGGCCAAATTTATGTACTAATTTCATTGCTTACTCTTTCTTATATTTGGATATGACTAGTAGCTTTCCTTTCTTCAGTATTTCTGTAACAGTTCTAGTTTCTAAATAAGGAAGCGACTAGTTCTGGTAGTTCTAAGTAGCTTGAAGAGATACTTAAGGGTTCAAGTGTTCTTAAAGGATTTCTGGGAGAAAATATTCTGAGATTTTATTCATGAGAACAAAGGGGATATTTATACAAGATCTGAAAGAAGGATCCAGAAGGATCTGAGAAATCAAAGGAAAATGCCAAGAGGAAAGTTCTTGGCAAGAATGACAAATAATGACAAATAAAGTTCTATAAGTTTCCAGAATATTCAGTGACTAGCTAAATAAGTACTAGTAGATGCTCAGTGCTAAGAAAGAATTTCTAAGTATTTGAAAAGTACTGAAAGGTTGTAGAATATTGAGGAAAGATAAAGAAAAGGAATAAACTATACTAAAATGTTACATCTCTCTCTCCTTAAGAATCAACATTCTTATTGAATTCTCAAAGTTATATATAATAAACAATAAGATTAAAAGAAACTTCAAACAAAATATATCAGCTCATTGGCAAGGACTGGCCATCTTTGTATAAGGTAAGGGCTAAAGTATCATCTTGATCAGATGGGAACTGATTCAAATCTCATTGGTTGCAGAATTTATAGGGTTCTTCTATATATCTTATTTCTAATGCTATATCCTTTAGAGTGCCCCAATGCTTAATGTGCCTGATCAGCACAGTATATCATCTACTATCCAAGAAGAGAACCTCATAGGCAGTCAATGAGTTTCTTTTTGCTTGAACTCTTGGATGAGGTCTTGGGAGTTCTTGAGATTAGCAGCAGGTTTTCAGGTGGTATCATATTTAGGGTAACCCATCTACTTGACTAGGTATTCTGTGCAATAGTACTGGACTCATTTGTCTAAGATTTTCTTGACTTCATACTCAATGTGGTCTTTAACTATCACTAGTACTGATAGTGTTGGAATTCAGCCAGGATATGGAGGTGACTGGTTCCAGGCCTTGAGTTGTAACATATGGAATACTGGGTATATACATATGGTTGTTGATAAGTTGAGGCAATAAGATCAGGTAGAGACTTACTTGGTAATCTCAAAGGGTCCAAGGTACTTGGGCTGGAATTTGGCTGACTGGTGGTTGACTTGAGATTGGGCCTTAATGTTGTCAGCTTTGAGTAGAACCATATCACTAATATTGTATATGATATCTTGCTGCTTCTTATCTGCATATTTAGCTTGATATTGCTAAGCCTTTTGCAGGTTTGTAGTGGCGATCTTGAGAAGGGAATCTATTTTGTCAATAAGGTTCTGGGCTGTGGGGACTTGTGTGTGACTGAATTACTAGAATGAGACTAGGCTTGCAGAGGTCTCAGGGTTTTGACCATAAAGTAGCTGAAATGGGGAAAGGCCAGTTGATGATTGGGTGGTATTATTGTAGGCAAACTCAGCATAGGTCAGATAGTGGTCCCAATCATCTTGCTCATAAGACACATAGTTTCTGAGCATTTGTTCTAGTATTCTGTTCATTTTCTCAGTTTGTCTATCAGTTTGAGGATAGAAGGCAGTAGACATAGCAATTTGGGTTCCAAGAGTCTTAAAGAGTGCTTGCCAGAAGTGGCTTGTGAACTTGAGGTCACGGTTACTGATAATTACTTGGAGAAGTCCATAATGGTAGAAGACAGTCTTGAAGAATATTCTTGCAATTTCTGGGGCAGTGACATTGGTTGTGGTTGGCTTGGTAATTGTAATTTTAGTGAGATGGTCCATAAACACAACAATAGCATCATAGCCTGTTTTGGTTCATGGGAGTTGCACAATGAAGTCCATTGTAACTTGTTCAAACTTCTTGGTTGGAATTGGCAAGAGTTATAGAAGACCAGCAGGTGCTTGATTACTTAACTTGTTTTTTTAGTAAAGATCATAGCTTTGGACATACTCCTTGATTTCCTTGAGCATATTTGGCCAGTAGTAGTCTCATTAGATATTCTTGATGGTCTTCTCAGTTCTAAGATAACCAGCTAGTAGAGAGTCATGATGTTCATGAAGAATCTTATATCATAGTTTAGGGTTGGCAGGAATATATACTTTGTCTTAATAGTATATGAGATTGTCCTTGATGGTATACTTTTCCTTGAATTCCTTAGTGTTTCTTTATAGAACCAGAGAGTCTTGTTTGTATGCCTTCTTGATCTGATTGAGAAATTCAGGTATCATGGTAACTTGTAAAATTACAGTAAGGTCAGGTCTTCTTGAAAGTGCATCTGGTACAACTAGAGTTTACCAGGCTTATAGATGATGTTTGGGGTAAAGGTCTGAAGTAGTTGACTCCACTTGGCTTATTGGTGAGAAAGGGTTGATTGAGTGTTGATGTACTGAAGGGACCTGTGATCAGTGATCATATCAAACTCAACTTCTTCTAAGTAGTATTACCAAGTCTTAAGGGCATACATGATTGCCAGAAGTTCCTTTTCATGAGTAGCTAGCTTTTGTTCTGCTGGGGACAATTTTCTTGACTCAAAGACAATAGGTCGGTGTTCTTGACCATCATCTTGAGAAATGACTGCATCAATGGCAAAGTTAGATGCATCTGTAGTAACCATGAACTTCAAGTTTGGGTCCATATTTCTAAGGATAGATGCATAGGTCAGGCAGTTCTTGAGTTCTTGAAAAGCTTATTGACAGAAAGCATCTCAGATGTAGGGGACATAGAGGTCAGAGTTGGGTTCCTTTCACAGGAGGTTTATCAAAGATTCTGCAATGCCAGAGAAGTTCTTAACAAATTGATGATAGTATCCAGCCAGACCAAGGAAGGACCTGAGTTCAGTGAGGTTTGCTGGTATAGGCCACTGTTCAATGGCTTGTATTTTCCTTAGGTCTACTTGAATTCCTTTGGCTGATACAATGTGTCTAAGGTATTTGACTTGATCCTTGAAAAATTTACATTTCTTAAGCTTTGTATAGAGCTTGTTCTCATGGAGGATCTTGAGAACTTGTTCAATGTACTTAAGGTATTCTTCTTCAGTGCTCCTGAAGATCAGGATGTCATCAATATATATAAGTACAAAGATATAGAGCTGATCCTTAAAGACAGTTTGCATGAGATCTTGAAAGGTTGCTGATGCATTGGTGAGACCAAAGGCCATGACTAGAAATTCATAGAGTCTGAAGGATGTCATGAAGGCAGTCTTGGGTATGTCTTCTGGCTTGATTAAAATTTGGTGATACCCAGAGGTGAGATCAATCTTGGTGAAGTACTTTGCATTTTTGAGGGCATCAAAGATTTGATCTATGAGTGGTAGTGGATACATAATAGTTCTTGACTGTAATCTTGTTGAGTGCTTGGTAGTCTATGCACATTTGCAGAGTATCATTCTTTTTCTTGACAAATAGAACTGGGGAGCCAAAGGGTGACTTGCTTGGCTGAATGGCTCCTCACTCAATAAGTTCATTGAGTTCCTTCTTGACTGCTTCAATTTTGAGTGGAGATATGTGGTATATTTTCTTCTTAGGTATAGCTGCATCAGGTACCAACTTGATTTTGTAGTCATGGTCTCTTGAAGGTGGTAGACCAGATAGTTTGTCCAGGAAGACATCCTTATATTTATTCAGTAGTAATTTGATACTTTTACTAATTGATAGCTTCTTGTCTTTCTTCAGTTGGATCAATACCACAAAGACACAGGTAGTTTTCTTGAGGGCCTTCTTGAACTGAATTGCCAAAAGGGTAGCAATTGGAGTTTTCATCTGAGTCTTGTCTGGCTTGATGGTAATGTTGGCTCTATCCTGAATCAAGGTGACTTCATTCTTGGTCCAATTAATCTGAGAGTTGTATCATGTAAGCCAGGGTTTGCCTAGAATCAGATCATGGTCTCCTAGTGGTGCTACCTTAAAATCTAAATATTCCCAGTACTTCTGGATCTTGAGAGGGAGTTTAGTGGCAATTGAGTCAATTGGTAAGATGGTGCTGTCTGCAGTGACAACTCTACCATTCTTGCCAGCTGATTTGGTGAGAATCTTGAGCTTATTGATGAGGTTCTTGTTGATGAAGTTTTCAACAGCTCCACTGTCTATGAGAACATCTAGCTCTTGTCCCTTGACTAGATCTTTGAAAATGAGCATTAAATTGGCTTGGTTCTCGGTTATGCTTGCAACTTTATCAGTGCTATCAAAGTTTTTCTGATCTCACTTGGTTGAAGACAGCTTAGTGACTTCTTTGATGACTGGTAGGGTGGCTCACTCCAGAATGAGCTGTGCAATTCTGTCACCTTCATTGACAGTATATGGTTGGTTCTTGTGGTTGACTAGCAGGACTTGTATTTTACCTTGGAAGTTAGGGTCAATGACTCCAGCACCAACATCCAATGAGTACTTAAAACTGAGGCCAGATCTTGGTACAATTCTTACATAATGTTCCTTGGGGATTTCAACTGAAAGGCCAGTTGGAATGAGCCTTCTTTCATGTGCAAGAATAGTGACTTGTTATACTGCTTGGAGGTCCAAACCAATGACTCCTTCTGACTGTACTTGAGGGATCTGGGCCTTGGGGTTGACTTGCATGAAATTGAGTACAACTTCTTGTTCAACTGGTTGACCTTGAGTGTCTTTGGACAGGACCAGAATTCTCTTTGGTTCAGCAGTTTTCTTGGGACATTTGGTTGCAATGTAACCAGGCTAATGGTAAAAGAAGCAGACTCTAGCCTTCTTGAGGTACTCCTTTTCCTCAAGTATAAGCTTGCCTTTCTTGCTCTTGCCAATAGTATCTAGGTCCATGGGGGCAGGTCTAATAGTTCTGACTTTGGGTTTCTCCCTTTTGTGGTTGTTGTTGAAAGGTGGTCTCTTCTGTTCAAAGTGGTGACCATAGGTGATGACATCAAACCTATCAGCAATCTTCATTGCTATATCTAGGTCTTTGGGTTCTTCTAGTTCAATACGAACTCAGGTTTGACCTTTCAGGCCTCAGATGTACTTGTCAACCTTCTCATCTTCAGTAACATGTAGTAATTCTAGCAGGATTGACAGGAATTGTACATTGTATACTTACACAGACTTGAGTTGTTTGACATTTGCCAGATGGTCTTGCATGGTCTTAGTACTGTTGACTGGTTTGAATTGGCCTTGAACAGTATCAGAGAATTCATTCCAGGTCCTGATCTGGCCAGCAAATCTGGTATTCTAGACATAGTTTTGCCACCAGATTGCAGCATTCCCTCAGAGGAGTATGGTAGCGAATTGGACTAGTGTTGCTTCTTCCAAATTAGTCAGTTCTCTATATTGCTCTAATTGGAAAAGCCAGACATCAGTAGACAGTCCTTCTCTTTGACCATCAAAAGTATCAGGCTTCTGAGGCTTGATAGTGACTGCTATTGGATATATTGATATTGGTGGAGGTACAGAGATATGAGTAGGGGCCTTGCTTTCCTTTCTTTCTATGTATTCTTGAAGTTGGGCAATCTGAGCTAATGCAGTCTGCAAAAGACTCTCAATGGCCCCAGTTGACTGAGTAAGGTTTTGCTGTTCCTCTTCTTCTTACTAATTGTATGAAGCATTGCCTGGACCATAGGTACTATATGAAGGATTTCACTCATTGTCCTCCATAGTGTTGTGACTGATATCTTGAGAGGTGTCTTGATAAGGCTAGGTATAACTTAATTACTGCTACCAAGTATAATGGTTCTAGTTTCTAAATAAGAAAGTAACTAGTTCTGGTAGTTCTAAGTAGCTCAAAGAGATACTTAAGAGTTCAAGTATTCTTAAAGGATTTCTGCGAGAAAATATTCTGAGACTTTATTCATGAGAACAAAGGGGATATTTATACAAGATCTGAAAGAAGGATCTGGAAGGATCTGAGAAATCAAAAGAAAATGCCAAGAGGAAAGTTCTTGGCAAGGATGACAAATAATGACAAATAAAGTTCTATAAGTTTCCAGGACATTCAGTGACTAGCTAAATAAGTACTAGTGGATGCTTGGGACCAAGAAAGGATTTCTAAGTATTCAGAAAGTACTGGAAGGTTGTAGAATATTGAGAAAAGACAAAGAAAAGGAATAAACTATGCTAAAATGTTACAATTTCTCTATTAGTCTTAAATTGTTTCCATGTTCTGTTGATAATTGTTTATATCCATTCTTCCAGATATCGGGGTATCTTTTAAGGTAATAATTCTATAGTAGAGTTTCTTATTCATAATTGATTTTCTGGTTGGGGGTTCTTTAGAGTATCTATGAGATAGTATCTATATTGGCATTGATTCTTTCAGAGCAGTATATAATGGTTACATCATAGGCTTATAACTTTATAATCTATCTGACATAGATTTCTTTGGGTTATCCAGTAGTTAGCAGCTAAGTGAGAGCAGAGTGGTCTATCTAGATAGTGAAGTATCTTCCTACAAGATAGTAGTAGAACTTCTCTATAGTCTAGATGACTACAAGATATTCTAACTTATAGAGCTCTTTCACCAGTAATATTCAGGTAATATAAGACTCAGACAATACTTTCTGCAATATTTTTGGTAAAAGGCAACTAGCAATATAGATAGCAATGAATGTACAGGTGAGCATATCAGCCAGGGGGGCAGCAGTGCCTTTGACTGACAGTATGTAGAGAGGAGGAGGAGTGATGGTTTGGAAATGCTGGGGCCTCCTATAGCAGGCCATGGTGCTAGTGGCAGTGGAAGAGGCAGATTGAGGTAATAAGAAGAAGAGAGGATGAACTTTACAGACAAGGTCAAGATGGGGAGAATGGCAACTAGTCTGAATAGTTAGCTGGGCCTGGAAAAGGCATCAACAGCTTCTGTAGAGGGTCAGGGAGGGGCCCCTATGGGAGGGTTGGGCAGTAGGGGAGGGGGGAGTGTAGGGGCTGGAGATGTAACTGTTGATAGAGCTATGACTGAGGATCTGAAAAAAAATCCAGATGTGATAGTGGTTGACAGTTTGGGACAGAAAATGGGTATAAGGCCTAGGGATCTGGCAGATGGTGTGACAGGTATGATATCAGCACTATTACTCAAGAAATCAAGATCAGAATTCACTATCACATTATACTTCTGAGACTTAGTGGTAACTGTAAGGATGATCCTGAGGCTGATAGTACAGGAGATGAAGGGGGCAGCTTCAATGAAGTTCTTAAAGAAAAAAGAAGAAGTCAAGATTGGGTTTGAGAAAGAGGTATCATTGTTGGAGGCTGAGGAGAAGGAGGTAATGATGAGCAGAGTAGTGGTCCCTATGGCCAGGTATATGTGCTGAGACCTCCAGATAGTACAGTTGATAGTGTTGGATCTTCCTATAGTATCAAGAGAGAGGGTCAGAGAGCTGATTGTGGAAGTGGTCAAGGATTACAGGGAGATTGTGGATATCAGGTTCAAAGTCCAGAAGAGTACTGAGCTTTGGACTAGAGATATTGACATCTGGGTGAGGCTGGTTAGGAAGGAGAACACAGAGAAGACAAGGGACTGGCCAGTATCTCTTAAGTGGGGACTGGTGAAGTACAAGGTCTTGTGGGTGAAAGAGATGCCAGAAGAGAAGAAGGATTTGCTAGAGGCTCTTGAGAATCTGGCAGGAGCAGTTGAGAGGAGGAGATTGGCTTAGAAGGAGTATAAAGCCAAGATAGTGGTGGAAATGGTGGATGGCAATAGAGTCAGAATGGACCAGGCAATCTGGAAGAAGATGCAGGGGAGGTATATTCAGAAGGAGCTACTGGAGAAGTTGGGAGATAGTGGGGCAGACAGCAGTGCAGGGAAAGGGGGTGTAGGGCTGCAGGAGAGTGCCTGGGCTGGGGAACATAGGACAGCCTGAGGTGGGGCCCAGGGTAAATTGAGGGAGGAGAGACAGAGGGACATGGAGGCAGATATAGAAATGGATGAGGAAGTAAACTCTCAGTATAGTGTTCCAGATAGAGCAGAGGGCAAGGAGGAATTACTGGATATACCTGAGGAGGAGTGGAATGAGTCAGTGAGGAGGAGTACTTTGGTAGACCCAGGGGTGAAGGTTGAGAGAGTTGCCCAGAATGCTGCAGAGGTAGTGGATGAGGAGAAGTGGCTGTAGAAGACTCTGGAGGGGGTGACAGTAGAGGAGCTGGGGGGGCAAGAACTTCTGGGTTATGGAAGATAGGCATTGAGAGGAAATTCTTCATGGTGAGGAGATACCAAGAAAGGTTAGGAATGAGATTCTGGTGTTACTCTTGGAATCAGTTAAATACCAAGTAGATGATCAGTAGGAGGAAGAACTTTGAGTAATTGCAAATAACTGGATAGCATACTTGTGGAGTTTGAGGAAGGGTTTGGAGAAGTGGAGAGTAGTCTGTATGGATTATTGGGCAGAAATGGAGGGCAGAGTATCAAGAAATTTTGGAGACATTGGATGCTCAGACTGTTGTAGAAGGGGATTTGGAAGCAGAGCAGTGCTTGAATCTGACTGAGGATGAGATGAGCATGGAATACTAGGTGGGGTTCTCAACATCAATCATTATTTAATATGAATAGTACAACTAGAATTTTCTCTTTGAATATGAATGAGTTAAGGAGTACAGCTTGGTGAAGATATATTTTTGGTTGGCTTAAAGGTCTGGATGCAGATCTTTTCTTACTATAAGATGTGCAATATGAGGCAGATATAGACCTACAGGATTGGACTAAGAAATGGGGGGGGGCAGCAGTGTGGACTGGGCAGGTAGGTATTCTCATTAGAAAGGGGATGGGGGACATTGGTGATATTGGACATTGAGGGAGTAGGTTGGTGTGGGGAATATAGAAGAGGCCTGGAAGAAGTCCTTTGACTATTGGATCATATTATTGCCCAGCAGAGAGGGGAGAATATGTGGATTGGATCAGAAATTTGAGAGAGGCTGGCATTTTGAGTGAGGCAGAGATTGACTGCCTGGGGGGTGATTTTAACATGGTATGGGATAATGTGATAGACAGAACTGATGGCAGGAGAGAAATATGGAGCAGAAGTGGTGGGTTGGAGGATTAGATGGAGATGGAGAGCTTGAGTTCCTTAGTTGACTCAGGGAGACAGTTTTGGAAGGATCATTGAATTTATACTTACTGGGTGGTAGGGCTAGGCTCCAGGATTGACTGGATATTGATGGTGGAGTACTGGGGAGTGGATGTCTGAGCTGAGTTAGAGGTGGTTTGGTACCCTTGGTCAGATCATTGGGGTCTGTTAGGGAGGGGGAGGCTTGGGGGAAGCAGGGATGAGTCTGGATATTGGCAACTGAACTCCTTCTTATTGGAGGATAGTTTCTTATAGGTAGACTGAGAGGTGGAGGTTATTGGGAATATTGGCAGATGGCAGAAGCAGAGGCTGGCAATTGGAGATCACTGGTGGAGGCTGAAATCGAGTGCTCAGAGGTATTGGAGGGAAGCAGAGGTACTAAGTAGCAGCAAAGAGTGCAATGGGCTTCACAGCAATTGGCAGTGCTCCTGGGGAGGTGGGTGGGAGTGCTAGAGGATTGGAAGGCAGCCAACTGATATATTCTGTAAATTCAAAAGAAAGTTAGTAAACTTAGGGAAGTGTTATAGTTGGAGGAAGAAGTTAAGCTAAAGGGGATGGTAGTAAGACTACAGTAGCAAGAGTTGGAGGAAGGAGAATGACCTACTAGGTTTTTATTGTGGCTGCTCCAAGTGCGAAGAACTAAACAGCAGTAGGATGATATCTTGTATGAGGATGGGAAGATGGTGGTGGGGACCCCTGTAATTCTGAGATCACTGAGGACTCACTGGGGAAATCTATAGAGTGAGGAGGAAGGGGGTGAGGATGCTCTGAATATTGAGTGGCAATTGGAAGAGTGGTATTCAGACCAGGCATTGGACCTAGAGAGGCTAAGAGATCTGGTAAGGGGGATAGAAGTAAGAAAGGTTTTAGATGCGATGAGAAAGAGGACTACTCTGGGTGAGGATGGATTGCCCTGGGATTTTTGGAGGAGAATAGCTGGGGTGGAGGAGGTTTTGGAGGAGATGACAGTGATGGGTGAGGAGGTTCTTTGATCTGAAACTTGGATTGGGGGCCAGTGTCTAGGACTGGTCTCCTTACTCTATAAAGATAAAGAGAGAAGAGAGGATTAGAAGAACTGGTAGCTAATCATGCTCCTGGACATAGATTGCAAGCTGGTGATGAAGATCTTTGGTAACTAGACTACAGGGGATTGCTCAGCAGGTGCTGAGAGTAGAGCAGAGAGGATTTGTGAGAGGGTGGTTGATCTGGAATAGAACTGCCTGGGTCTATAGAGTGATTGAAGGAGCTTGGGCAGCTGGGGTTGATGGCTGGTTAGTGTTTTTAGATTAGGAGAAGGCATATGATAGGGTGAGGAGAGTCTGGCTGGAGGGAGTGCTGAAACATATTAGTGTTTCCCCAGGGTTCAGGAGGTTGTTAATTGGTCTATTGGAGAACAGTCAGGTGGTATTGGTAGTGAATAAGCACAGGGGGGTGAGTTTTCCACTAGGTTGTGGAGTACCACAAGGGGACCCCTTGTTACCTATCTTATATGCTCTTTCTCTGGAACCCCTATTAGATAAGATCCAGTGTCAAATTGGGGGTTTAGACATTCTGAGTATTTATTGGAAAGTGGGGACTTTTACAGATAACATGGTGATTGGACTGAGCTCATTAGCAGATGTGGAGAAATTGTGGAGAACTGTGGAATAGTATGAGCAGAGCTCCAGTGCTAAGCTCAATTGGCACAAATGTGAGACTCTGGTACTAGGTGGCAGATTAGTTGGTGGTGACATAATTAGTACAGTAGTTCTGGCAGGAGAACTAGTTTATTACTTGGAGATCTACTTTTCAGTATATGGATCCCTTCTGCCTCATGCTTGGTGGGACCAGCAGATACTAGTATGGGAGAATATTCTCTTGCAATGGGGTGGCCAGTATATATCTCTGGCAGGAAGGGTGATAGTGCTGAATGTCTATTGGTTGCCAAAGTTGTGATATGTGGGGTATTATTTGGACTTCTCAGTGTGGATGGTCAGGAAACTTTTGAAGATGGTGAAATCATGGATTTGGACTAGATGGTAGAGTCAAGTAGGTTGGGAGGTTCTCACTCTGCCTATTGAAAGGGGTAGATTAGGCTTGGTGGTCCTTGTCAAGTATCTTTATTGTCTGTGAGTATAGTAGCTGAAGAGAGTGAGCGAGCTGAGGGGCCAGAAGTGAGTACCATTCATACAGAGGTTGTGGGAGGCTCAATACTCCTCTCATAGAGGGACAGGTGATCTGCTGGCAATGGTGGCCATGGATGGGAGTAGGAGGATATAGTACAGAGGCTTTTGGTGGGGAGTGGTAAACAGTGCAAGGAGAATAGAGCTCTAGTGGCAGGGTGATGAGGGGGAGAAGGACTGGGGACCTCAGATATAGTGATGGGACAGGCTACTGTTAGGAGGCACATTGGTGGAGGATTTTCAGCTTGGCAATGAAATGGAATGTATACAGGGTCTTAGAGGGGATATGTGGCCTGAAGCTTGGCAAAGAGTGGGGATTGGATTGGCATGGAGTTTGGTCTTGGGGCAAGAAGGTGATGCAGTAGCTGTCCCCCAAGTTCTGGGTAGTATGGTGGAGACTTTTTAGATAGAATGTGATGCTGAACTATTAGACAGATCACTTGGTGGTTGATGGTGTATTTGAGTGTGAGGAATGTATAGACATTGAGCAGGAGGGGGGAGTGATACAGATGCCTGAACATTGGCTAGGGGAGTGTGAAGTTCTGGGGGAGTTTTGACATAGTATTATAGTTAGATTGGGCATGTGGCCCCTGGTGGGAGGGGAGGGAGGGAGATGGGAGAACCTTAGACAAAGGTTAGTAGGTGGGGTGGGAGATAAATAGCTGACTTTGGGGTGGACCTTGACAATTTAGGTGGGTATGCCCAGTTATTGGCTTCATATCTTTGAGGAAGGCTACTGAGTGGAAGTTAGGGCTAGGGTGGCATGTTGGAAATAGCTGTTACTTGACATTTTGAATGATTAGTGGAGAGGGTGGGGGGGGTCATCAGAAATTGGTAGAGTGTATTATGAGAGGAGTGGAGGAAGAGTTCAGGTAGTAGGTGGTTGGATTGTACTATAGCAGAGAGAGGGAGTGAGTAGGGTGGGAGAACCAGGGGGCATTGGCTGAAGGGTCAGGGATCCTTATATATTATTATTTATAGATAGAGTAGTAATAAATGAAAGTCCAAGTAACTATAAAAAAAAAAAAAAAAAAAAAAAAAAAAAAAAAGACATTCTAACTTGTAGAACTTATATTCTTTTTCAGCTCCTCAAGTTTCTCAGCTGAGATATGTAATGACATATTCTACTTTGTCTTTCTTTTGGATTAGGATGGCTCTTAGTTCT
>RBNI01001701.1:0-21232 GCA_003990745.1 Jimgerdemannia flammicorona | reverse complement strand
GGAACCTAGACTATATAGGCCAAAACCCTCCCCCACCACCCACCGAACAATATCCCCCCATTAACCTAGACTACTAAATTGTCCAGCAGTCCCACTGCTCTAGCTATGCCTGTCGAACACCGGCTACATCGACCCCCACAACATAGACTAGACTTGTCTGCTCACCAGGGCTGGATCATCATTTACACGTGAGAGCACACCTATGCGTCGGATCTAGCAGTGCTAGGACTGAATAAAGAATAGCCCCCCGAACCCCAAAAGAAAGCCCGAGGCAAAGAAAAAACCCCCCAACCAGCCAACAGAGAGCAAAGTGGATTCAAAGCGGGTGAGTAAAGGACTTACACGCAGCACCTTCCTCAAAGGACTTACACAAGGGCTAGGGCCTGAAAAGACCCCACTCCCACTCCCCGAGCCTGCGGGCCTCGATCACGTTGCCGTATCAGCTCCCAGTTCTAGTCGGGTACTGCCAAATGAGGAAGGTCCCACTCTCCAAGCCTGCGGGCCTCGATCGCATTACCATGTCAGCTCCCAGTTCCAGTTGGGTACAGCCAGGATGCCGGCCCCTGCACCACCCCACCCCCCACCAGCCAATCAAAAGGCCCCACCGAAATATTGTCTGCCCCAGCCCTGATGACCACCCCCAGTCTGGCACCCCACCGGTTCACCAAAATCGCCCTTCCTCCTATCTGTGATAGCCATCTCCCCTCCCATCCCGACAACACCTGAAAAACAATCACCTACACCAGAACCGTGCTCGCCGGGAACCTCACCAAAGCCAGAGGGCCCCACCACAGGCACCGAGGACCTGCAGGTAACCTACACTGAGCACTTGATGCCCAAGGTCGGCCAACTCCCTACGTAGCCCAAGACACACCGAGACAGTACCTTGTTGATGACAGCAAAAGGAAGAAGGCGCCGCACCAAAACGAATGCACTCCAGATGCAGCCGAAGATACCAGAAACCACAAAAAAGTGGAGAAGACACTGATCTGACACCGATAAAGGGGAAACTCATCACCATTGCCCTCCTCCCACCATGCCCATACAGGCACAGCAAACCAACTCAAGGTAGAGGGGGTAATAATAGGGGAAAGGGGACTCGGAAGGTTGCCTACCAAACCTTGTGACTGGTAAGGTAGTGGAGAAAGGAGCCTTGAAAATGTGTTGTCTTTCACTGAAAGATACCTGTGTGGCTTAGCTCACTCTGAGTGGTTTGAGCAAAAGAAGTCCTCTTAAGACTTACCTTGCCCTTCCCCTCTGCATCACCAGCCCTATTACCAACCGGTCACCCACTCCCCTTAACCTTGTCTGCAAAGCTTGGGAGACCAGATCTTCCCCCATTACCACCAGACACTGGTCCTTCTCCAGAGCCTTCTCCATTCTTTGGTCCTCCAAAGGCCCGTATCTCCAGACCATATCTCCTTCCCACCTGCTGTCAGTCAAAGACCTTAGATCCACCTGACCTAGTACATGCACCTATATGGTCATTGCTTGCTATGTTGCTAGTTGCCTTTCACCAAAAATGTTGTCGAAAGTATTGCTTGAGTCTTGTGTCACCTGAATGTTACCGGTGAAAGGTGCTTCTACTCTCTCTTATCCTTTGGATAATTAGGGAAGTATACTATGACTTAGGGACTTAATACACAATGTGTACCAAGAAGCCTTCAGTTTGAGGAAGCACTCACTTATAAGTAATTATAGTGGTAGTGCCTTCTGTTTCAAAGGTCTTTCTCTGGTTTGCCTTCTGTTTCAAAGGTCTTTTCCTTGTACCCTATTTCGAGGGTCTTGTTCTTTACTATGCACAGACTGAATTCACCTAGAAATTCAGATTCAACGGGTTTACTTAAGTCTTTGGGGATTTATATACCAGCCTCAGTTCTGGCAGAAGTTAGCTAGGCTTCTGGAGTTTAGTCAGAAACACTAGAGTCACTTAGATATCATTACTAAGACTCAGGGGAATGTGTGTGTATGGGGGACTTGATTCTTGTATCAAGGACTGAACTAAAACTGCTTTATTTCGGATAGAAACTGGGGGATATTTATACAAGTTGGTCTGCGATTTCTGACTAAGTATGAGTGACTAATTTGGTAACTATAATGAGGTTTGTGATTGCAACCTTTATCAGGTGGTTTGTTGGCAAAAACATCTTTATGATCAGGACCTTAATTACTAAGCAATGATCAGCAGCTATGGCAACTGTTGCTGTGGTGCTGATTGTTGAGGATAAGCTGGATATCATTTTTCACATTATTTTAGCATCATTCATTCATTTGTTAATCATATGCCGTGCTCAATTGTATGATGACATCATCACTCACTGGGTCACGTGATCGCTCGTCACATTCCATCTATTTGCTTGCTCATTCGTTCTATTACAGAGTGTCCTTTGGGGTCTCTGATGTGGTGAAAGGAGAATAGGTGGTAGTGGTTGGCAAGGATGAGCTAGTGGATATCTCTGAGAAGGAGTGGAATAAGACTGCCAGTGTAAGAGCTGACACCACAATGTTAGATGCAGGGTGGCCAGGGACTCTAGGAGGGAAGGAGGTTGGGAACTTGTTGTGGATGAGCAAGGTGATATATAATCTTGTAGCAGAGGCTTTGGGGGAAGTGGACTTGTGGGTGATGCCTGAGGAGCATTGGACACAGATTCTGAGTGGCAATAGAGTGGTGGAGGTACTGAAGGTAGAGATTCTTGTAATTTTCCTGGAGGAGGAGAGATATGAGGTAGATGAGGCAAGAAAGGCAGAGCTGGTGGTAGTAGCTGGTGAGCAAGCAGCCTACTGTTGGGCAGAGCATCTTGGTCTGCAGCTCTGGCAGGAGGCCTGTCTGGAATATCACAAGGACTTTGAGAAGCAAGAAGATGGGGTGATAGTAGAATATCTGGGAGAGTTGGAGGCATGAGAAGCTAGAGAAAGGGAACTAGCTGCTGAACGTAACTTGGACTTAGTGCAGGAGGAGCCGAATGTGGACTTATAGAGAATAGGATCATGATATATTATTTTTTTCTTTATGAACAGTACAACCAATATTTTCTCTTTGAATGTGAATGGGTTAAGGGGCTCTGAGCAGCATAAGAACATTTTTACTTGGCTCAAAGGATTGGAGGCTGATCTCTTTTTACTACAGGATGTTTGGTGTGAGGATGAGAACAATTGGGTAGAGTGGACTAGGGAATAGGGTGGGGTGACTGCTTGGTTTGAGAAAGTAGCGATTCTGGTGAAGAAGGGCAGAGGAGACTTGGGGAAAATCAGGAGCTGGGGCGATCACTTGGTCTGGGGAGATTGGCATCAGCCAGGTTGGGAATCGGTGAAGGTGGACTCTTGCTACTACTCCATAGCTAGGGGTGAGAGGACTGTATGGATTAGGGAGCTGCTAGAGGAGGGTATTCTCTTGGAGAAAGGAGGTCGATGTTCTCAGTGGGGACTTTAATATGGTTTAGGACCAGCATCTGGACAGAATGGATGGAGGGAGGAGTACAGGGGGGAGAAGTAGAGGTCTGGATGCATGAGAGGAGGTAGAGATGTTGAGCTCCTTGGGGGATATGGGCAGAATACAGTAGGGCAACACCAGGGTCTACACACATTGGATGAATGGCTTGGGCACAAAGATTGACTGGATTCTGATGGCAGAGTGCTGGGGTTCGGATGTTTAGAAGGCATTGGAGGTAGAGTGGTGTCCATGGTCTGATCACTGGGGACTGTTAGGGCAGGGACAGTTTGGGGGGAGTGGAGATGGACCCGGACATTGGTGCCTTAACTCCTCCCTGCTGGCTGAGAAGGGGTTGTGGGAATCATAGATGGAGGACATTCAGGTGAAGGTTTCTATCTGGAGGCATGAGAGTTTGTCTGTGGATGTCTGTTGGATGTGATTGAAAGAGGCTGTGAGGGTTTATTGGGTAGGGACTGGTAGAGAGGCTGGGAGGTAGAGGAGAAGGTATATGGGGTATACTTCCAGCAGGCTGAGGAGACTATAAATGGATTGGGCAGATTTACTCACTGCTGATGGGGTAGAGGATTGGAGGATAGAGAGGCTGAAATTGGAGATAGTGGAACTACAACAGGTGCTGAGAGAAGAGGAGGAGACTCATATGTGAGGAATGGCTGATAGGTTAAGGTGGCAGGGGCTTGAGGAGGGTGAGTGGCCTACTAGGTACTTGTCAAGACTCCTCAAATCTAGGAGAGTGTAATATCAGTGGGATGGGATCCTGGATGCCAATGGGGATATGGTATATAGCACACAACAAATCTTAGGGGTTTTGAAGGAGAGATGGCAGGGTTTGTGGAGTGAGAGAGAAGGGAGTACTGATGAGGCAGCGATCACAGATATACTAGAGGAGTGGGGGCCACCGCAAGTAGCTGGACTGGGTGACTTGATCTTACTGGTACAAGGAGAGGAGATCCAGAGTGTCCTGGCAGCAACTAAACTTGGGATAGTGCCAGGGGAGGATGGATTACTGTGGGATTTCTGGAAGAAGATGGTGATGGTCCCCAGTGTGTTGGGTGAGATGGCTGCTCTCTGTGACCATGTTCTTCAGAGTGGTGAGTGGGTTGGAGAGCAGGACCTCGGGCTAGTAGCCTTATTATATAAAGACAAGGGGAGGAGGGAAGACTGGAAGAAATAGAGACCGATCATGCTTCTGGATATGGACAGGAAGATGGTGCCTAAGGTGATTGTCACAAGGCTGCAGAAAGTTGTCCAATAGGTGCTGGGGGAGGAGCAGTGGGGCTTTGTTGGGGGCAGACTTATAGGAGATGGGGGACTCCTTTTGCTTGAACCATTCAGAGAAAGCTAAGCCACACAGACATCTTTTCGTGACAAGCAATACGTTTTCAAGTTTTCCCATCATCTATTCTGGTGTACAAGGTGCGGCAGGAGTCTAGCTACAGTTTACAATAAATCTTGTCTATTTCAGTAGAGTTTTCGTCAAATGGCAAACCAGGGTTCATCAAGCTCTGAGTATTTGGAGAGAAGGAGGCCTGGTCTGGGTCTCCCTAAGAGTTTCGTGGCAACCATTGGAGCTGGTGTAGGGGCACGAAGAGTAGGTGGTCAGGGGAGGCAGGCTGGCATTGAGAGTTGGTACATGGTGATGGGGGGCAGGAAGGCGGCTACCAGGCCCATGGGGGTAGAGCAAGGGGGATGTAGTGTTGACAGGGGTAGGAGTCAGGTGACTGGCCAGGTGATAGGTCAGGTGACTGGTCAGGTGCCTGCTGGGGGCTAGGGGTCCGGAAGTGGTGTGGCTGGGACTGGTATTCCTGGGGCTAGGCTGGTGGCTGGGGTGACTGCTGGAGTTTCAGAGAACAAGAAGAAGGCAATGATGGCAGCCGGCTCTGGTGAACTGGTGGTGTATCCCTTCTTCCACAAGTTGGTTTCAACATGGGCTATATCAGCGAATTTTTTGGAGCTGGGGATGTCTGCTAGGGAGGTCTTGTGGTTAGTGGGAGAGGAGATTGTAGGGGCAGAGTTGCTGAAGTTCATCCCATCAGCTGAGGCAGTTGAGATAGGATTTGTTGAGGAGGAAGAGATGGTGAAGGCCCTGGAGAAAGGGCTGGTCATCAAGAGCATCAAGGTTGGCATGGCGAGGTGCCTGAGGTGGGACCCACGGGCATTGCAACTGGTGATTGAAGGACTGCCAACATTGGGGAGACAGGAGACCAAAGGAATGGTAGCGGAGGCACTGGGGGCTTTTGGCAAGATGGTTGACTTTGGATTCATGTTCTGGGAGGGGACCAAGCTGAGGAACAGCAATTGCGAGGTGATGGTGAGGCTGGAAGGTAAGGAGGCCATGGGGTAAGGGAGGGACTGGCCAGAAGTAGTTCGTATTGGAGGATAGGAGTGCAAAGTGTGGAGAAGGAAAGGTTCTGAACAGAAGGAGGAGGAATTGCTTATCGCTCTGGAGGAGAGAGAGGCTGTGAAGGAATTGCGGAAGAGGAAATGGGAGGAGTTTGCCAAGAACTGGATCTGGATTCCGATGGAGGAGAGGAGGAAGAGGTGGCGAAGGGCAAACTGGGAGCGCCTGCAGACCATCCTTCAGAGCTCGAAAAGGGAGGAGGAGGAGAGAGCAGAGACGGCCAAAAGTCAGATGGAAGAGGTGGAGATGGCTGAGGTGTCCTTTTTCCAACTAGGGGGTGTAGAGAACTCTACTCATGCACCAGTTAAGGGGAAGTGGGCTGACAAGGAGGAGGCAAATGCTGGGAGCTTTGAGGAGATCATTGAGGTGGTACTGGAGACCCAGTTGGAGGATGTTCGCATAGTAGAAGCAGCAAATGTTCATTGGGAATGCCCAGAGACAGGTGAAGTAGTTCAGCTGGAGAAAGGCACAGAGAAGGATGACCTGGTGGATGTGACTTCCGACATGTCAGCAGATAGAGAGATGCTGCAGGAGCTAAGTAGGACCCTGAGGCCAGCCACCCCTGGGCCCATGGTGATGACGGCAGATGACTGGTATCAGATAGTGCTCGAGGAACTTGCAGAGGAGGATATCAAGGAAGTGGATGTATTTTATAGATCGCAGGAGGCCTGGGAAGGGTTCCTTAATGTGGCATTGCAGGGGCCGAAGTTGGTGACAGCAATGGTGGCGGCACTTCTGGATGATGAAGGATATGAGGTAGATGAGGACCATATGGCTGACATTAGGAAGGTGACATCGGAGCAAGTGGATGCCTTCTGCAGTGGTGTGAATGGAGCCTGTATTTGGAGGGCTATTTGCAAGGAGCATAAGACAATTCAGATGGTGGAGCAGGAGTTGCAGTATCCTCTAGACTTTCTCAATAGCTTCAGGTGGAGTGTGACATGGGGTTGGTGGATGGCGTGCAACAATGACAGGGGGATAAGTTGGGACCTTTCACTCGGTGGCATTCAGTTGGTACAATATTGGTTGGGATACGGATAGATTGGATACTGGTGGTAGAGTGCTAGGGCAATGTACTGGATACTGCTGTAGTGTGCTGGTGTCCTTAGTCTGATCACTGAGGAGTGGAAATTTGTGGTCGATTCCAGGCAGTAAGCAGTGGTGGAGAGCACTGGTGCCTCAATGTAGCCTTACTCAGGAGAAAGGAGGAGAGGGACAATTTTGTGACAATTATGAAACAGGAAGTTCTGTGATGGTGGAATGAAGGGCAGGTGATAGCAGAATGGTGGGGTAAATTCAAACACTTGGCTGGTGTCTACTGGCGTGATGTGGGAGAAGTGGCAGGGAAGGAACAGAAGGACAAGGAAAGAAGAGTAGAGAAGGGGCTGAGATGGCGACTGAAGCTTTTGAAAAAGGGGAACTTGTCTGGAGTGGTGTACCACCAGTTAGTGTTGGAGGTGACAGAGCTGTAGGCAGATTTAAGATTGTCAGAGACCAGGGTGGTGGATGGTCTGCTGGTCAGGCTGCGAGCCAGGCGGTTGGAAGAAGGAGAGAGGCTAATAAGATATCTATCTGGTATTCTGAAGGCCAGGAGTGTATGACATAGCTGGGCCTCAGTACTACGTGAAGATGGTGTGGAGGTCTCTGGGATTGCTAAGATATTAGGGAAGGTGTCTGGACAATGGCAAACTCTTTGGCAGGATGGAGGGGAATGAGCTGAAGAGGCTGGACTTAGGGAGGTTGATGACAATATGGTGACTAATTGGCCTGTGACAGTGATTCCCAAGATAGAGAAGGTGGTCATGGGGGAGGTGTCTCTAAATGAGGTGTAACGGTTCTAGTTTCTAATTGAGGAAGCGACTAGTTCTGGTAATCCTAAGTAGCTCGAAGAGATACTAAGGGTTCAAGTGTTCTTGAAGGATTTCTGGGAGAAAATATTCTGAAGCTTTATTCATGAGAATAAGGAGATATTTATACAAGATCTGAAAGAAGGATCCAGAAGAATCTGAGAAATCAAAGGAAAATGCCAAGAGAAAAGTTCTTGGCAAAGATGACAAATAATGACAAATAAAGTTCTACAAGTTTCCAGGATATTTAGTGACTAACTAAATAAGTACTAGTTAATATTCAGCACCAAGAAAGGGATTTCTAAGTACGTGGAAAGTGCTAGAAGGTTATAGAATATTCAAGAAAGATGGAGAAAAGAAATAAACTATGCTAAAATGTTACATCTCCCTCTCCTTAAGAATCAATATCCTCATTGAATTCTCAAAGTTATATATAATAAACAATAAGACTAAAAGAAACCTCAAATTAAATATATCGACTCATTGGCAAGGATTGGTCATCCTTGTATAAGGTGAGGGCCAAAGTATCATCTTGATCGGATGAGAACTGGTTTGAACCTCGTTGGTTGCAGGATTTATAGGGTTCTCCTGTATCTCTTGTTTCTGATGCTATATCCCTTAGAGAGCCCTGATGTGTAATGTATCTGATCAGCACAGTAGGTCATCTACTATCCAAGGGGAGAACCTTACAGGCAGTCAATGAGTTCCTTTTTGCTTGAACTCTTAGATGAGGTCTTGAGAGTTCTTGAGATTGGTAGTAGGTTTCCAAGTGGCATCATATTCAGGGTAACCCATTCACTTGACTAGGTATTCTGTGTGATGGTATTGGACTCACTTGTCTAAGATTTTCTCAACTTCATACCAATGTGGTCTTCAACTATGACTGATGCTGATGGTGTCAGAATTCAGCCAGGGTATGGAGGTGACTGGTTCCAGGTCTTGAGTTATAACACATGTAATACTGAGTGTATATACATAGTTGTTGGCAAGTTGAGATGGTAAGACCAGGTAGAGACTTGCTCAGTGATTTTGAAGGGTCCAAGGTACTTGGGCTGGAATTTGGCTGACTGGCAGTTGACTTGAGATTGAACCTTGATGTTGTCGGCTTTGAGTAGAACCATATCACCAATATTGTATATGACATCTTGCCACTTCTTGTCTGCATACTTAGCTTGATGTTGCTGAGCCTTTTGCAGATTTGTAGTGACAATCTTGAGAAGGGAATCCATTTTGTCAATAAGGTTCTGGGCTGTGAGGACTTGAGTGTGACTGGATTGCTGGAATTGGACTAGACTTGCAAGGGTCTCAGGGTTTTGACCATGAAGTAGCTGGAATGGGGAAAGGCCAGTTGATGATTGGTTGACATTGTTGTAGGCGAACTTGGCATAGGTCAGATAGTGGTCCCAATCATCTTGCTCATAAGACACATAGTTTCTGAGCATTTGTTCAAGTGTTCTGTTCATTCGCTTGGTCTGTCCATCAGTTTGAGGATAGAAGGCAGTGGACATAGCAATTTGGATTCCAAGGGTCTTGAAGAATGCTTGCCAGAAGTGACTTGTGAACTTGGAGTCATGGTCACTAATAATTACTCAGAGAAGTCCATAATAGCGGAAAACAGTCTTGAAGAAGATTCTTGCAATTTCTGGGGCAGTAGCATTAGTTGTTGTTAGCTCAGCAATTGTAATCTTGGTGAGACAGTCCACAAACACAACAATAGCATCATAGCCTGTTTTGGTTCGTGGGAGTTGCACAATGAAGTCCATTGTGACTTGTTCAAACTTCTTGGTCGGAATTGACAAGGGTTGTAGAAGACCGGCAGGTGCTTGGTTGCTTGACTTGTTTCTTTGGCAAAGATCACAGCTTTGGACATACTCCTTGATTTCCTTGAGCATGTTTGGCCAGTAGTAGTCTCATTGGATATTCTTGATGGTCTTCTCAGTTCCAAGATGACCAGCTAGTGGGGAGTCATGATATTCATGAAGGATCTTGTACCGTAGTTCAGGGTTGGCAGGAATATATACTTTGTCTTGGTAGTACACAAGGTTGTCCTTGATGGTGTACTTTTCCTTAAATTCCTTGGTGTTCCTTTGTAGAACCAGAGAGTCTTGTTAGTAAGCCTTCTTGATCTGGTTGAGGAATTCAGGTGCCACAGTGACTCATAAGATTGCGGCAAGGTCTGGTCTTCTTGACAGTGCATCTGGTATAACTAGAGTTTTGCCAGGCTTGTAGATGATGTTTAGGGTAAAGGTCTGAAGTAATTGGCTCCACTTGGCTTGTTGGCGAGAAAGGGTTGGTTGAGTGTTGATGTACTGAAGGGACCTGTGATCAGTGATCATGTCAAACTCAACTCCTTCTAGATAGTATTGCCAGGTCTTGAGGGCATGTATGATTGCCAGGAGTTCCTTTTCATGAGTAGCTAGCTTTTGTTCCACTGGGGACAATTTTCTTGATTCAAAGGCAATAGGTCGGTGTCCTTGACCATCATCTTGAGAAATGACTGCACCAATAGCAAAATTAGATATATCTGTAGTGACCGTGAACTTCAAGTTTGGGTCCATATTTCTAAGAACAGGTGATGGGTCAGGCAGTTCTTGAGTTCTTGAAAAGCTTGTTGACAAAAGGCATCCCAGATGTAGGGGACATAGAGGTCAGAGTTGGGTTCCTTTCACAGGAGGTTTGTCAAAGATTCTGCAATGCCAGAAAAGTTCTTGACAAATTGACGGTAGTATCCAGCTAGACCAAGGAAGGACCTGAGTTCAGTGAGGTTTGCTGGTACAGGCCACTGTTCAATGGCTTGTATTTTCCTTGGGTCTACTTGAATTCCTTTAGCTGATACAATGTGTCCAAAATATTTGACTTGATCTTTGAAAAATTCACATTTCTTGAGCTTTGCATAGAGCTTGTTCTCACGGAGGATCTTGAGGACTTGTTCGATATGCTTGAGGTGTTCTTCTTCAGTGCTACTGAAGATCAGGATATCATCAATATATACTAGTACAAAGATATACAGCTGATCCTTGAAGACAGTTTGCATGAGATCTTGAAAGGTTGCTAGCGCATTGATGAGATCAAAGGCCATGACTAGGAATTCGTAGAGTCCAAAGGGTGTCATGAAGGCAGTCTTGGGTATGTCTTCTGGCTTGATTTGAATTTGGTGATATCCAGAGATGAGATCAATCTTGGTGAAGTACTTTGCATTCTTGAGAGCATCAAAGATTTGATCTATGAGTGGTAGCGGATAATGGTTCTTAACTGTGATCTTGTTGAGTGCTCAGTAGTCTATGCACATTCGCAAAGTATTATCCTTTTTCTTGACAAATAGGACTGGGGAGCCAAAGGGTGACTTGCTTGGTTGAATGGCTCCTCACTCAATGAGTTTATTGAGTTCCTTCTTGACTGCTTCAATTTTGAGTAGAGACATGCAGTATATTTTCTTCTTAGGTATAGCTGCAACAGGTACCAACTTGATTTCGTGGTCATGGTCTCTTGAAGGTGGTAGGCCAGGTAGTTTTTCTGAGAAGACATCCTTGTACTTGTTCAGTAGTAACTTGACGCTTTCACTAATTAATAGCTTCTTGTCTTCTTTCTTTGGTCGGATCAGTGCCACAAAGGCACAGGTAGCTTTCTTGAGAGCCTTCTTGAACTGAATTGCTGAAAGAGTAGCAATTGGGGTTCTCGTCTGAGTCTTGTCTGGCTTGATGGTAATGTTGGCTCCATCCTGTATCAAGGTGACTTCATTCTTGGTCCAATCAATCTGAGGGTTGTGCCATGTAAGCCAGGGTTTGCCTAGGATCAGGTCATGGTCTCCTAGTAGTGCTACCTCGAAATCTAAATGTTCCCAGTACTTCTGGATCTTGAGGGGAAGTTTAGCAGCAATTGAGTCGATTGGTAAGGTGGTGCCATCTGTGGTGACAACTCCACCATTCTTGCCAGCTGGTTTGGTAAGAATCTTGAGCTTATCGATGAGGTTCTTGTTGATGAAGTTCCCAACAGCTCCACTGTCTATGAGAACATCTAGTTCTTGTCTCTTGACTAGACCCTTGAAGATGAGCATTGAGTTGGCTCAGTTCTCGGCTATACTTGCAACTTTGTCAGTACTGCCAAAGCCTTTCTGATCTCGCTTGGTTGAGGATAGCTTGGTGACTTCTTTGACAACTGGTAGGGTGGCTTGCTCCAGAATGAGCTGTGCAATTCTGTCACCTTCATTGACGGTATATGGCTGGTTCTTGTGATTGACTAGCAGGACTTGCATTTCGCCTCAGAAGTCAGGGTCAATGACTCCAGCACCAACATCCAAGGAGTGCTTGAAGCTGAGGCCAGATCTTGGTGCAATTCTTGTATAATGTTCCTTGGGGATTTCGACTGAAAGGCCAGTTGGAATGAGCCTTCTCTTGTGTGCTTGAGGGATCTGGGCCTTGGGGTTGACTCGCATGAAATTGAGTACAACTTCTTGTTCAACAAATTTGCCTTGAGTGTCTTTGGACAGGACCAGAATCCTCTTTGGTTCAGCAGTTTTCTTGGGACATTTGGTTGCAATGTGGCCAGGCTGACGGCAAAAGAAGCAGGCTCCAGCCTTCTTGAGGCGCTCCTTTTCCTTGGGGGTAAGCTTGCCTTTCCTGTTCTTGTCAATGGTGTCTAGATCCATGGAGGCAGGTCCAACAGTTCTGACTTTGGGTTCCTCCCTTCTGTGGTTGTTGTTGTTGTTATTGAAAGGTGGTCTCTTCTGTTCAAAGCGGTGACTATAGGTAATGACATCAAACAAATCAGCAATTTTCATTGCTGTATCTAGGTCCTTGGGTTCTTCTAGTTCGACACGAACTTGGGTTTGACCTTTCAGGCCTTGGATGTACTTGTCGACCTTCTCATCTTCGGTGACATGTGGTAATTCTAGCAGGATTGACAGGAATTGTGCATTGTATGTTTGCACAGACTTGAGTTGTTTGATATTTGCCAGACAGTCTCGCATGGCCTTAGTGCTGTTGACTGGTTTGAATTGGCCTTGAATGGCATCAGAGAATTCACCCCAGGTCTTGATTCGGCCAGAGAATCTGGTATTCTGGACATGATTTTGCCACCAGATTGCGGCATTCCCTTGAAGGAGTGTGGCGGAAAATTGGACTAGTATTGCTTCTTCCAAATTGGTCAGCTCTCCATATTGCTCCAATTGGAAAAGCCAGACATCAGTAGACAGTCCTCCTCTTTGACCATCAAAGGTGTCGGGCTTCTGAGACTTGATAGTGACTGCTGTTAGATGTATTGATGTCAGTAGAGGTGTGGAGGTATGAGCAGAGGCCTTGCTTTCCTTTCTTTCTATGCATTCTTGAAGTTGAGCAATCTGAGCTAGTGCATTCTGCAAAAGACTCTCGATGGCCCCATTTGACTGAGTAGGGTTTTGCTGTTCCTCTTCTTCTTACTGATTGTAAGAGACATTGCCTGGACCATAGGTACTGTATAAAGGGTTCCACTTATTGTCCTCTATAGTGTTGTGACTGATATCTTGAGAGGTATCTTAATAAGGCTAGGTGTAACTTCACTGCTGCTACCAAGTGTAACAGTTCTAGTTTCTAAATGAGGAAGCGACTAGTTCTAGTGATCCTAAGTAGCTCAAAGAGATACTAAGGGTTCAAGTGTTCTTGAAGGATTTCTGAGAGAAAATATTCTGAAGCTTTATTCCTGAGAACAAAGGAGATATTTATACAAGATCTGAAAGAAGGATCTGGAAGGATCTGAGAAATCAAAGGAAAATGCCAAGAGGAAAGTTCTTAGCAAAGATGACAAATAAAGTTCTACAAGTTTCCAGGACATTCAGTGACTAACTAAATGAGTACTAGTTAATGCTCAGTATCAAGAAGGGGATTTCTAAGTATGCGGAGAGTGCCGGAAGGTTATAGAATATTCAAGAAAGACAGAGAAAAGAAATAAACTATGCTAAAATGTTACAGATCTACTCACTTCTGATGGAGTTGAGGACTGGAGGATAGAGAGGGCGAAATTGGAGATAGTGGAACTACAACAGATATTGCGAGATGAGGAGGAGACTTATATGTGAGATATAGCTGCTAGGCTATGGTGGCAGGGGCTTGAGGAGGGTGAGCGGCCTACTAGATACTTGTTGAGACTCCTCAATGCTAGGAGAGTGCAGCATAGGTGGGATGGGGTCCTGGATGCCGATGGGGATATGGTGCATGGTATACAACAAATCCTAGGAGTTTTGAAGGAGCAATGGTAGGGTTTGTAGAGTGAGAAAGAAGGTAGTACAGATGAGGTGGTAATTACCAATACACTTGAGGAGTGGGGGCCACCGCAAGTAGCTGAATTAGGTGACTTGATCTTACCAGTGCAAGGAGAGGAGATCCAGAGTGTCCTTGTAGCAACTAAACTTGGAACATCACTAGGGGAGGATGGATTGCTGTGAGACTTCTGGAAAAAGATGGTGAAGGTCCCCAGAGTTTTGGTTGAGATGACTGCCCTCTGTGACCATGTTATACAGAGGGGTGAGTGGGTTGGAGAGCAAGACCTTGGGCTGGTGGCCTTATTGTATAAAGATAAAGGGAGAAGAGAGGACTGGAAGAATTGGAGGCTGATTATGCTTCTGGATATAGACAGGAAAATGGTGACTAAGGTGATCATCACTAGGCTGCAGAAAGTTGCCCAAGGGGTGCTGGGGGAGGAGCAGCAGAGCTTTGTTGGGAGCAGGCTTATAAGAGATGGGACTGTATGGATTCATGGTGTCATTGAAGGGGCCTGGGCCTGTGGACTCGATGGAAGGTTGGTTTTCTTGGACCAGGAGAAGGTATATGACCGGGTATGGCAGGTTTGGCTGGGCAAGGTATTGGATTGAATTGGTGTTCCTCCAAGATTTCAGACCTCTATGTTGAGTCTACTGGAGAGCAGTCAGGCAGTGCTGATGTGTAATGGATACTGTAGTCTGGTATTTTCCTTGGGAAGAGGAGTTCCTCAGGGGGATCCTTTGTCCCCTATTCTCTATGCTCTTTCACTGAAGCCATTGATGGATCAGATTCGCCAAAAGGTGGTGGGGCTCTCTATATATAATATAGTGTGGAAGGTGGGGGCCTTTGCTGATAACATGGTGGTTGGACTTGAGTCTGTGGCAGACGTCGAGGCACTTAAGGAGATAGTGGATTGGTATGAGACTCACTCTGGGGTGAAGCTCAACTGGAATAAGTGTGAGATAATGGTGCTAGGGAATGGGCTAGTGGGTGGGGACGTCATTGGAACAATTGTCCCTACTGGTGAGGTGGTGTAGTATCTGGGCATCTTCCTCTCTGTGTATGGCTCAGTCCTGCCTCAAGTGTGGTGAGAGAGCAGAGTGACCATGTGGGAGGAGGCCCTTCAAGGTTGGGGAGGCCGCCATATCTCTCTGGCAGGGCGGGTGACAATACTGAATATATATTGGTTCCCTAAGCTATGGTACATGGCCTATCACCTAGACTTCCCAGTGTGGGTGGTGAAGAGGCTGACGAAAGTGGCTAGAGATTGGATTTGGGCAGAGAGGAGGGCCCAGATCAGTTGGGATACTTTGGCAATACCGATGATCAGGGGGGGTCTAGGCCTTGTGGATTTCCCCAAGCGGTTGCACTGCTTACGAGTCTGGTGGTTGAAGAGAGCTGCTGAACTGCAGGGCGGGAGTTGGGTGCCTCTGCTGCAAAAGGTGTGGGAGATGAGATCCTCCCCTCGAGGGTCCTCTGGAGATCTGCTCTCTATAGTGGGGCTGAATAGTGCTCAGCAGCTGCGATTCAAGAGCTTTTGGTGGAGAGTGGTAGAGGGAGTATACAGAATTAGCCTGTATTGGCAAGGCAATGAGAGGGAGGTGATGTGGGGGCCCGATATGTGGAGTTGGGATAGGCTGCTCCTGGGGGGTGCCCTACTTGCAATATTTGATATCAGGAATAGAGTGGAGTATCGGTAGGGTCTTGGCCTAGATCTTTGGCCAAGTGGCTGGCAGGCAGTAGAGATCAGCAAGGAGTGAGACTGGGCAGATATCTGGTCTTAGAGTGCCAAGGTGTGACAGTAGCTTCCTCCTAAATACTGGGTGGTATGGTGGTGGGTGCTGCGGAGAAATGTCATATTGAATTTCCATACTGGGCATCTAGTGGATAGTGGCCACTTTGAGTGTGAGGAGTGTTACAATGTAGGGCAGGCTGGGGGTCTGGTGCAGATGCTAGAACATTGGCTAGGAGAGTGTGAGGTATTGGAGGACTTTTGGGTAGTAATCGGGAATAGACTGAGTGTGGAGCAGAGGCTGGTTGGTGTGGGGGGCTGCTGGGATGACTTGAAATCTCGGCTAGTAGGGGGAGTGGGTGATAGTTGGCTTACTGTAGGATGGGTGTTGGCAGTGTGGGTAGGACTGGCAGGTCATTGGCTCTTTGTATTTGAGGAGGGGCAGCAGATGGGACTGCAGGAGAAGGTAGTATAGTGGGAGAAGCTGTTGGGGGATCTGCTGACTGGATGGTGGGTTGATTGGAGCCCTCTGGGGGGGAGGCGGCACAGTTTGGTAACTAGGATCTATGAACAGAGTAGTGAGAGGGTGGCAATGGTGCTAGATAAAGTAGTCTTTCATCGGATAGGGTAGGGGGAGGGGGCCCCCCTAGGGGGATCAGATAGGGGGTTGGGATCACTGTATTTATATGGGATAGATGGGTATTAATAAAGGAAGGAGGTCCAAATGACTATAAAAAAAAAAAAAAAAGTAGATATATAAGCATGCATATTTGTCTATATTTGGTTTATAGTCCATGCTTATATAAATATTATAAAGTATAAACTACAGTATTTTGCTTCAAACTTTCACAGAATATTTGTCTGTATTAGAGTTATGGTATGTATACTTATACTATAGGTAGTGCTCCGAACGAGTCAATCCGGATGGGATTCAATCCGAATCAATCCGAATCCAATCCGGATTAAATTGACTCGTTAGGAGCACTAACTATAGGTATATATAGTGTAAAGTAAGATATTTTATACTGAATATTTTTGCAAGCAAATTTGCCTGTACTATGGGTTAAGAGATAAAAATATATTTTTTTTATTTTTTTATTTTTTTTATTTTTTTATTTTTTTATTTTTTTATTTTTTTATTTTTTTATTTTTTTATTTTTATATATCCCTTATCCTGTAGTGCAGGAAAATTTACCTGCAAATATATTTAATATAAAATTCCTTGCTCTATGATAATGTACACTTATAAAATAAGCATACATACTGTAAACCCATTGCAGGCAAACATGTCTGTGAACGTTCAGAGTGAAATACTGCAGTCTACGCTTTATAATGCTTATGTAATTATAGGTAATCCATATCCGGAATGCAGGCAAATTTGCCTGCATCATTTGTTTTGTGCATATCTTGGCGAAATGGTATCCGATTTTAACGTACTTAGGCTTGTTAGAAAGCCCTGAATCATGGAATTCCAACAAGCCTAAGTATGTCAAAATCGGACATCATTTCGCCAAGTTATAAGCGAAAACGGCCAATATGTCAAATGCGGAACCAAAACATGCTGACGTTTTCTCTCATATCTTGGCGAAATGGCATCCGAATTTAACGTACTTAGGCTTGTTAGAAAGCCCTGAATCGTGGCTTTCCAACATGCCTAGGTATATGAAAATTGGACATCATTTCGTTATGTTAAAAGCGAAAACAGCCAACATGTCAAATGTGGCCTGATTTAGTCTAATTGACAAATACATGCTATTCACAAACAACCATAAAAGGGTTCCATGCATGCAAATGAAACCTATACCCATGTTGCTTATGAAGAAACATGAAAGGGTGCCATGTGTACAAATAAAACCTATATCTATGTTGTTTTTATAACGAAACTTAGTGAGCTAGAGCAGTAAAAGACTTGGAGTGGTAATAAAAATGAGAAAAATAAAACTGCAACAATGAATGCAAAATGTTTTATAAAAAAAAAAAAAAAAGAAAAAAAAAAAACAAAATTTTTTAAAAAAAAAAAAAAAAAAAAAAGAATGCGAAATGTATATCTCGCCACAGCATGCATGTAACTATGCTCAGAAAGGCAGTTTGACCTCCTTTTTTTGAACTCTTGTTTATGAGCTCTCTAAAAGGAAGAACACCTTAGCTGAGTATCGGGTGTTTATGTTTCAATTGGTCTATCATGTGTTAATTGGTCTGTTGCGTATTAATTGGTCTGTCGCATATCTATTGTGTGTTAATTGGTCTGTCACGTGTCTATCGCGTATTAATTGGTCTGTTGCATGTCTATCGTATGTTAATTGGTCTATTGCATGACTATCGTGTGTTAATTGGATTGCTTCTGTCACATATTAATTGGATAGAGATATAATAAATACTCTGTATTTTCTCTCTTTAATATTACAAATTCTCTATGTCTTACGAAGGAAGTTCAAAAGCAACGAATGCCCAGGACCAAGGCAATGATCTAAATGCTTTTCTACATACTGTTTACTTGAGCCTTACACATCAACAAGATGAGAATGCTAGAAATTTATCTCTTTGTCTGCAAGTATGTATATTACTTTCTTTGTAACCTTTAGATTCCATTGAAGCTAATCAGAGATTTTTTTAGTTCTGCAATCTCCACAAGCTCTACTACCTACTCTGCCAAATACTCTATCAACTTTGTCTCAAATGCCACAAGCACAAATGCCACAAATATTACAGACACTGCCAATATCAGCTCAGCTGCCAAATCTGCCAAGAACACGAAGCCGGCGATGCTCTTCAGAGACACTCTCAGAGATACCTTTTCTTCAGACACAATTCTTTTCACCTTCACCATGTCCTCAAATATGGTAACTTTCACCTTCACAACACGATAATGGTGCTATGTTACAAATTTGCCAAAATTACAACCACGTCAATAGGAATAGTACCATTGTAGATACTCAAGGTTGTACTCGTGATCTCTGTCAATTTCATCATATATGTTCCTGGTGCCATAGTCCCAACCATGGCTACTATAACTATCCAAATCGAAAGCAGTAATCAGGTATGTAAACTATAAGAGGAATGGCAAAATATCTGAGATATATTTGATCTAATCTGATGGTTTGTCTTTACATTATATTAATAGCTGGCCAAGTGCGCTAGACCAAGTGTATCAGACCAAGTGTACCGGACAGTTCAGACTTGTAGGGTGCCAGACAGTTCAGGCTTGGAAGAGTGCCAGACAGTTCAGATTTATGAAGAACATTGGACAGTTCAGATAGATATCTGGCTCCTCATATTTCATAAGTATCTGGCTTCTCACATTCCACAGGTATCTGGCTCTGTGTGTTCCACAGGTATCTGGCTCTGTGTGTCTGGTTCTATCATGTCACCTGGCCTCACTTCTCAGATGTCACCCATATATAGGTAGGAACAATATTCCTTATTTCTTATGTTACCGGCCTATGTCGATTGGCCTTGATTCTCAGATATTGCTCAGCCTCACTTTTTAATTGCCTAGCCTCCGAGAAACAGTAAACGTCCTCATTACACAAACCCAGCCTCTGGGTAATAGCAAACATGCCTTAGATAGATGTTTGTAGGTAGAAATGATATTCCTTAACTCTTGAATATTCCTCAGACTATGTCACCAGTCACACTTAGGGCCTAACTTCTCAAATATCTTACAACCTCACTTTTCAGTTGCCTCGCCTTTTCAGACATCACACAGAGCACATCTTTTACATGTCGCACGGCTTCACTTTCAGACATCATACAGCTTTTAGACATTGAATTGCTTTCAGATGTTGAACAGCTTTCAGATGTCGAATGGCTTTCGGACATTGCACAGCTTTCAGACATCAAATGGCTTTCAGACATCAAACGGCTTTCAGATGTCACATAGTTTTCAGACATCAAGTGGCTTACAGACATCGCACGGCTTTTAGACATCGAATGGCTTTCAGATGTCACATGGGTGTAGGATAATTAATCTAACAATCATGGCGCATTTATGTTCATGTAGGATAAGATATTTGACTCATGTGTGAGGTCAAAGAGCATGTAATAGAATAGAATATATATAACCTATAACTGTATGTAATTGAATAAAATTAAACAATAATTCTGTACTGAAAAAGTAGGAATTGTGTGAGTATGTAGTAGAGAAAAATATGTATGGACAATGTTAAATTATATTACAACATTTATATGCATTTTATTTGGTAGTTTATCTTTATCAAGACCTTATACATAAGATTGATGATATCATGCAAATTTGCCTATGGCAGAAGAGATATATTTTTTTTTTTTTTTTTTTTCTTTATGCAATATATATATATATATATTTAATATTTTTTACCTCTTTATTTAATATTGAAAAATTTTAAATTTATAGATATTATATTATAATTTATAATTTAAAATAAATATAAATCAGAAAATAGATATTTAATTATAGTATTTAAATTTAAATTTCAAATTTAGTATAATATCTTTTAAATAGTAATATAGCTAAATTTGGCTGTAAATTTTTAAAAATTCATATATCTGAAAATTTTAATAACTTTTTAAAAATATTTTAATTATACTTTTTTTTTATCTCTGAGTAAAATTTTATCAAAAAATAAAATAAAATAAAATAAATTAGATAAATTGAGTTATATTTTTAATAGAAAATGCAAACTTGAAAAAATCAGATTTTTCAATAAAAATCACTGCTAAAAAGATGTTCTCATATATTATCTAAGAGATAAATTAAAATAATAGTTATAAATCTTATTTAAATTTTATTTAAGATTTTTATTTGAGATATTTTACTTGAAATTTTTTTATATAAAATAACTTATAATCTAGCTACTATAGATAGCAAATATATAAATAAATTTCAAATTAAAATAGATTAAAAAATGAGATCTTTAAATAAATATACTTTAAGCTTACTTATATATAACTAACTCTAAAAGTTAAAAAAACTAAAAATTTAAGATAAAAAAATCTAATATATTTTCTAAGTTAAGTATATATCTACTATAGTACAACTTAATATTTATTGATTAATAATTTAAAATAAATCTTACTTTTAATAAATAATAAATAAATATTATTCAAACTACTATTCAAACTAAATTAAGTTATTTAGACAAAATAGATACTGATATTTAGTATATTCTATTCATTTCAAAACTCTTATCTATTATAATAGTTAATTAAATTAAGAATATAAATCAGAAGAATAGATATTTGATTATAGTATCTAAATATAATTCTCAAATATAGTATAGCCTTATAAATAGCAGTTATTTTACAAATGTAAAAATTTAGAATTTTATAAATATTGAGATTTAACATAGATATTAAGAATTCAAACTTATAAAAGATAACTTATAGAAAATATAATTATAACTTAACTATCTTATAGCTAATAAACTTATATAAATATCTCTTTTTTTTTTTTTTTTTTTTTATAGTCACTTGGACTCCATTCCTTTATTAATACCCATCTATCCCATATAAATACAATGATCCCACCCCCTATCTGATCCCTCTAGGGGGTCCCCTCCCCCCTACCCCCTCCCGACGAAAGACCACTTTGTCTAA